>DWAJ01002423.1:0-17624 GCA_018238005.1 Eurema mandarina
GATAATATTTTCCTAAAAAAAAATATATAGCAGCAGTTAATATTACTGATATTTTAAAAGTATCGCTTTAATGGCTGACAACCAACTGCCACACACCGAGTGATGGAAGATTCACATCTACCTTCATCCACATACCCTACAAAAGGACAGCCTGAAGTGATAAAGTACAGGGCTAGTTTTGATTTAGTTTCCAGCAATCCTTGATCCACTAATTACTAATTTAGTATTTTTTGTCAACAAAATTGTTTATCAATAATTTACAATCATTTATTTCAGAGTTTAACCTTTTTTGACAATGTTCTAATTTTATAAGCTACTAGCTGTTGCCCGCGACTCTGTCCGCGTGAACTTTCATATAAACTTTGACCCCCCCCTTCTCTCCCTTATAATCCTTTTTTCCTAGACTTTTCATACAAATGTTTTATACCGCTTTCTCCC
Organism: Eurema mandarina; assembly: GCA_018238005.1. Classification (NCBI taxonomy): domain Eukaryota; kingdom Metazoa; phylum Arthropoda; class Insecta; order Lepidoptera; family Pieridae; genus Eurema; species Eurema mandarina. Next base: position 439 of record DWAJ01002423.1, read on the forward strand.
GTTCCTGTGGGAATTTTGCAATATCCTGTTGCAACTAACCTTTAAGTTTACTAAGGTACCTGCATGCCAAATTTCAAGCGTCTAACTTAAGTGGTTTAGATTTTTCATACAAAAGGATTTTCCCGCTAATTCCCGTTCCAGCGGGAATTTCGGGAATTCTTTCTTAGTGCACCTCTACCGTGCCTAAGCTACGTCCCTTCCAAATTTCAAGTACCTACGTTTAGCCGTTTAGGCTGTGCGTTGATATGTCAGTCAGTCAGTTTCTCCTATATATTTAGCCTTGTTTACTATAAAAATATACATACCCCTGTGTAGTTGATGCGGTAACTGAGACAATCATAATAGTGGCTTGCGTCAAAAAACTTTGTAATGTCTCATTACTTTTCGCTCTATCAAGATCGTTGCCTAGTTCCTTAACAGTGCGGATGTACTCCAACGGTGTCACAATAAGTGAATCCAATTCAGGAAATCTCTTCTGATATTTATCACGGACAAATCTGTGAATAATAGCTGGAAAATGAAGCGTTGTTCTTAAATCATAATCTACATCATTTTCACATGTATTGAGTTTAATTGTACTATAGCAAGATCAATGTGATTGTAACTAGGCTTTATAAACAAATTATACCAGGCATTATAGTTTGATAATGAATTTGAAAAAACAGAGATGCAAATAATGTTATGCATTTTACATGAACACATAGTTTAGCTTTTTATTTCTCAAAACATTATTTCATATACCTATTATATTATAACTTAGAAAATGCAATATATTTGAAAAATACAATCTTAAATATAACAAGTAGACACCTACCTACTTCGCCATCTATTTCGACAGCGACATTATTAGCTTCTACAATGAGTTGGTATTCTGGATCAGATTCCATAAGCCCAGTCACTTCCATTTTCTTTCGGTTGTTATCTGAATTGTTATCAATTTCTGTTATAACCTGAAAAGGACTTACTTTAATATATTCAATTTGGATCTTCAGGAAGTTCATAAAGTTAGCGTAACTTACTTTCTTTAACCTGTCCGAGTGCCGTAATTTTGCTAGCTCTCGTATTGATACATTCTTTATTTCCTCCTCTTTCGGTATTACCGGAAATGGTACCGCAAATTCATCAGAATCAGGTTTATTTTCATATGCAGCCTCAAGATCAATGTCGTCATTCTCTTCTAAATCTGCGAGCAATTCATCGGCTAACGACATTTTTAAGCTTAAATAATAAAAAAGTGATGATTTCAAATAAAACACTAAACTAAAATTATATGAATTATTATTTAACAATGAACAACAATTAATTAATTTTTAAAAGAGGTTACAAGACTAGTTGTTCATAAAATTATAATGTTGATTGTTGAGTCTCAAATCTCAATTCACGTAAGCGTCAAATTGACGTAAGCGTTGAAGATTAAAACCACAGATAAAACTAAAAATATGTTACATTTTAAGTACTTAACATTTTTATATACTCGTAATAATGATTAGAAAATACGTTTTTAAAATATACAATTTATATAGGTACCCAACAGGCTTTTTAACAAGGTATTCTCAAAGAAAAAATACTTGTTTAATATTTACGACTTGTATATAAAACAAAATCTTATTTTTAAATTATTAATATATTTGCCTTATGATATAAATAGATTTTTTTAAATTGATTCCTTCGATTCAAATTGTTATCTGTAATATGTTTTTTTGACAGATGAAATCAAATAAGATTTTCAGTCTGTGATTAGCAGTAATTTTATTATATGAAGTGAAACCATCCGGAGGCCCACGGCCTTAAATTATTAAATTTAAACGGATTTTTATCGTATTAGCCAATTTTGAGTACGCAAAAAATCTAAATGGCGCTTAATCCACAATACGATGCAATTGGAAAAGGTTTTGTTCAACAATATTATATGTTATTCGATGATCCGGCACAACGGCCGAACCTGGCTAATATGTACAACGTGAGTGTTTTTAAACTTTTAAACGTTGAGTTATTTAACTTGTGTCATTTCAGTTATTAAAATGCAGTTATTAAAACTAATCATATACACTAGTATTTGTCATTTTAAGGTTAACTCGAAAACACTCCCGCCATAAAATCTAAGTTGTGTGAATTTTTTTGTTAGTAACTTCTAGACCTTTCCACATAATAAAAATAAACTAAGAAGTAACAAGTTTTACCTCTAATTGGATATAACTAAAAATATATAGAATATTACAGAAACACCTTTAACCAGTCTGAAAAATTGATGTGGGTACTTTCTTTTTAACTCTTAAAAAATAATATAATTCAGGTTGAGTCATCGTTTATGTCTTTCGAAGGAGTTCAACTTCAAGGTGCTGTGAAAATCATGGAAAAACTTAATGTAAGACCATTTATTCTTAATAATAGCTGTTTTACATACAGCAAACATACACATTTTATTTATATTTTTTATACTTTCAGGCTTTAACATTTCAAAAAATAGGAAGAATAATAACATCAGTTGATTCACAACCTATGTTTGATGGTGGTGTTCTTATTAATGTCCTGGGAAGGTTGCAGGTAGGTTTAACATACTTTTATGTAATTTTAGATAAATTAGAAACATTTTAAGGTACTTTATCTGGTGTTAAAATAATTCTTATATCTTAAAAGATTATAATAAATAATATACCTATGAACAAGGACAACTGGCAACACAATTATCTCCTTTTATATCAAATAATTTTAAAAATTATGTCTGGTATGATATAATTCTTTAAATAGCAGAGGCATATTATATTTGAAAATATAAATTTATCTATCATTTGCTGATTTTCTTTGCACAGACAGATGACGATCTGCCACATGGATATTTCCAAACATTTGTTTTGAAACCTATAGGGAATTCTTTCTATGTTGAACATGACATGTTCAGACTGGCTCTCCATGATGTTTAGTATTTGTACAACATATCAATGTAAGCATAATTCAGTGTGGATTTGCCGATAATTTTTTTATCTTTATTTAAATTTGTATAATTTCCAACTAGTTTAACATACTTGTCCTCATACATATTTTTTTCTCTATTTTACCATAAAACCTCAGGAAGACATTTCTGGTTTTCGATTTTAATGTTTTGTGCAGCTGTTTAATAGAGAACTTATTAATGTTTGTTTTTTTTTAAATTCCAAACTCCATCTCTTAAATGTTTGTTAATTATGTCTAATTTCCATGTCCCATTAAACAATTAACAGTAGAAGTAACACTCATTAACAGTAGAAACAAACATTATATACCATTTTTTATGTAAATGTTGTTTTCTGTATGACAAGATATATGAAGAAATAAATATGGCTGTTTACACACCAATAATTGCATGATTTGAAACTGTGAAGGAAGTCAGAATAACTTGATTGGTCTAATGATACTTGTAACATAGAACAAACAATAAAACTTTTGTATCTATCTTTTTCAGTGTGACGAAGACCCGCCACATCCATACATGCAAACATTTGTCTTAAAACCACTTGGAGATTCCTTCTTCGTGCAGCACGATATATTCCGCCTTGGAATTCATGACATCGCTTAATTATGAAATCAAACAATGAACAACCCCAAACTATCACGCTATTATACATCTTATGATGTTTATCTAGTTTTAAGATTTTATTGCAAACATCGCCTCATGTAAATTCTAAAGTTTGTATATTTAACATCAATTTGGCAATGACTTTGGCTTAGATAATTTAAAGATAAATGTAGTTGATGGTACGGCGTAACTTCAGTTAAATGTATACATTTTGTAATAAATACACTATAATTTTCTAGTCATTACTCTTATTTTATAATCTTGGCTCACATTTTGTTGTGATCATTCAAAATATTGCTTTATTATTTAAGAATTTATATTCTTAATAAATCAATTAATTTACCATGAATAATCGCTATAAACACTTCAGACATTTGTCATTTGTATAATTTCAATTAATACTTGTTAGGTATAAACAATTAATTTGTGAAGATAACATATCACATTTCAGTTATATTGAACAGGCAAGAATATCGAGGAAATAAAACAAAATTTAGATGCTAAGACAATCGTGTATTAAGTAATAAATAGTCAAAAATTAACAAAAGAACCACTGAAAACAGGTACATTTTTACCAATCTCAGAATTCAAAACTTGCTCTCTTAAAATCCTTAGACGCTACAAACGCTTAACAAGTTACTTGCATGCACTACATTACAAATTACACACCACACCGCAAATGCGGACCAAACTTGTCTAAGTGAATGACTAGGTTGAAGTGTAACACTAAACCCTAACAGATGGACCAAGGTTTGTTACAATCTAATCTGGCTTTACACAAATCCAATTCTAGTTTTTTCTTCAGAACGGTATTCACATAAAACACCACTTCGGAATACTTATAATTCGAGACATGTTCAATACTCTTCTCGTTAATATTGTATAATATCAAAGCAAATACAATAATATATTGATCGTTTAAAAATTGTGGATTTAATTTTTAACAATTGTAAAGACTTCTTGTTTTATTGCTCTTGACTATTAATTTTATTACAGCAGAGATCAAATTTAACATGGCAAGACCAAACTGGTCAATTACTATATACATATTTTATTTGTACATAAGCCATTATAGCCTCTCTTGACAGTACTGTTCCATTAAATTACTTACAAATAAAATAAAATTAACAACACAACCTGGCAATAGTTTCGTTGTAGCATCTTTAGTTCACAACACAAAAAAATGGCTTTATTACCATACTAGGTTTAAGAAATTAAACTAAATATGACAAATTTTTAAAGAGATATTCGTGATTGACATGAATATCTTAGACAAAGATTAAACTCAAAGCGGTAGTTTGATAAAAACCTGGAGATTTTCTTCCCATACAACATACTGTTATAAATATTTAACACGAAAATAAATAACAATTAATAGAACAGTACCACAAATTAGTTGATCCTTGTTCAGGCGCATCAATATTTTTAGGCTTGCTTATATGTATTAGCCATATTTAAAGTTTGCAAGCGAAATAAGTTTACGACCTCAGCAAATTAATGTCTGGATTGACATTTTTAATAAATAGAAGTACCAATACTTTAAGAAAGCAGTAACTTTGATGAATAAAACTGAATCTTTAAAATAGGCTTAACAGGTACCATTGTAACTCTGAAGTAAACTCAACTTATGTTTGTGACACTTCTTATTAAAATAACAACGTTTTCCAATTATAGTACTAGATCGCATTATGCGGCATAAGGCTTTATGTTGAATGTTTTAACTGCATCTTTATTCATTCATATACAAGCACTTTCAAAAGTACTAAGAAGAGCTTTTGCTTGATGCGTGTTACTTAATTACATATGACATTAATCGAAATGTCGCACTATGCTCTGTAATTTAAAAACGCTGGTAATTAACCTGCACACAAGTACCACATATATTATAGGACTTGCGCAGGTCGATCGTTAACTGAAATAGTTACACAAAAGTTGAAAATAGTTGTTTTAAAGTATTATTTTGTATATAAAAAAAAATGTGTGATTAAGGTACCAAAGTTTCCATTTGAAAATCAGGTTTGTGTAGCTAGGTTATGGCTGACAGGCGTAAACTTGCAAGGGTCGCTTGTGTAGTCTAAGAGCCACCCTTCTTGCGGCCGCGCGCGCCGACCACGCCCCGCAGCGACCGCATCGCCATCGCCCGGTTGAAGTGCCGCTGCGTTTTGTGCTCGTCCGCTTCGCTGCCGTTGTCCACCGATGACAGGATCACCAACAACACTCCCATCACCTAGTATAGTAAATTTAATAATTATTCTATTATTATAGGTAACAGTTCAATTTGATGATTGAAAAGTAAAATTATAATTTACATTACTAAGATGTGATCTCGAGCATGATTTGAAACTACTGTAATGATTCCTGAAACTGATCAACAAACAATTCTATTTTATTATTGTTAACAATTCAATTTCTAATTTTAAAAAATACAGTTGATTCAGAATGAGCAATCACAATTTTTATTAAAGTTTCATCTTAGCGTAAAATATTTAATATTAGATGTAAATTGTTCTTTGACTTTTGGTTTAATACATACCAAACAAACAATGATTAGCAGAGTGTACACATGAACAGTAGCTTCAGGTATGTTCTCAATATCTTTGAGAGCGACTAGTGCTGGCTCAAAATCTGGTCTAAGGTCTAGGGCATGCCTCAGATGTAAAGCTGCTTCCTGAAATATACAATTTTAAATAAAAAATAAACCATCACTACAATTCATTGCTTTTGATTATTACATAGCATAAATGTCAATATCATTTGTCCGTCCCTATGTAGGTTCACATCTTAAAAATGACGCAACGGATTTTCATATGTTTTTATCAGATAGAGTGATTCAAGAGGAAGGTTTATGTGAATAATATATGCTTAATGCGGGTAAAACCACGGGCGGCGGCTTGTTTATTATAATTTTATTTTATAATTTATTTATATTTTTTAATATCCATATTAGAACTCGCATATATACAGTTGTAGGGAAAATATACCTGATAGTGTCCATATGCCTTAAAAATTTCGCCAAGCGTAAAATACTGCTGCCATGCGCTGCGATCTGGTGGTTGGACTTCAAGGGATCGGCGAGTCAAGTATATTGCATCATCTAAATATTGCAGCGTAAACAGGACTCGCGCGAGATTGAGAAGCACCTGAAAAAGCAATATTTAATTATGTTACATATCAATTTTTGTTGCCATTTAAAAACATTTATTTTAACAGGAGTAACTTAAAATTACAGAGCATAGTGCCACATAACAATCAATGTCAACTTGAAGAAAAAACATTTGTTAATTTTGTGTCACAGCACATTTGCACACATCAATGGAAAGCACAACTAAGTACTTTTGAGCTTGATTGTGGGAAGCATTGCTGTAGTTGAAATATTCAACATTAAGTGCTCTCATAATAGAAGTGGAAAACTAGGAGTATGTATATATATTTTTGTTATGCCCCAAAGATTTAATAAGTACATAAATTTTTTTTTAATCAATACAACTTCAGATTTTTTAATTATTTTGTCATGGATACAAAAGCCATAGAAAAAACAAAAACTTACTTCAGCATTGTATGGAGAAACAGCAAGAGCCCGTCTAAAGCACTCTATAGACTGCCTAGTATCTCCCTTGATTCTCCAGAAGTTGCCAATTTGATTATACAATTGAACTGATTTTGGTTTCTCTCTTTTAGCTTTCTTAAGGCGTTTCTCCAAGGCATTTATGTCCAATTCTGTGACACCATTTTTATATGATTTCTTCTTTGTAAATATAAGGGCAACCTGGTAAATAATAAATTATAAATATTTTCATATGTGAACATGAAACAATTAATCTCAAATAACAAGAATAAAGTTCTATCAACATTTGTTATCTTAATTAAAGGTAAAATAAATTAATTTGTTTTCAATATTTTAAATTTTACAGAGAAAATTAATCAATATGCTAATGTATAAAAGAAATAACATTCAAAGAGAAGTAATCAAAAAGCTGTCTTACTTGTGGTTCAGGTACGTTAGGGTGTCTGTGACGTCGAGCCACACCAACTAGATTGTCATAGTATGTGAAATTGACAGCTTTGCCACAATCCAAGTACTCATCATCGGCTTCTCCATTACTTGTCTCTGATTGATTAATCTCGTCATTATTATCTGAGAAGCTTCTGTAATAATATTTTGACAATTTCAAATATATATCAATGATTTAATATTAAGAAAGCAGTTTGATGAATGATTTCTTTACATACATGCAAAACTTGTATATATACTACAAAGCTTTTATATAAATTGTTTTTATAGTAAAGAATGTAGGGTTAGTTGAAAATAAAAATAGAATGGGGATATATTTTCTCATCCAAACTATATACAAATATACCTTTGTTGGTCATATATTTGGCAGTCAGTGCAAAACATATCAAAACTGTGCTTAGTCCAAGTGTTACCATAGTACACAGTTGATGTTATTATATTGAAAACAACATCCTCCTCACTCATTTTGGGTTTTTCAGAGTCATCCTGTGTAGTATAAAAACTCGTTAGACCAAAGTATCTATTACTTATGTCAGTACTGGATTTGACTAATGAATAAAACGAATTCTATGTTAGAAAATGATCACACGTTGAAGTACTCATTTTAACTATTGGTCATTACTTCTAAGGGTTAGTATTTCGAAAAGGTGAAATGAATGCCCTACAACATAACAACAATATGTCCAGAACCTCTCGATTATTGATTATATAAATCTTATGAATATAAATAAGACCGACCTGCGATATAGTTGTTCCGTCAACAATGTGACCTTGCTCAACATCTAGCTTCCAAATATTAGAGGTGCGAGAATTAGTGACAATAATTTGAAACGAAAATATATACAAAACCAAACAAGTCAAATACGGCGAGTCTCCCATTTTGACTTGTTAAATTGAAAGCAAACATGAAAACAGTTTTGTTATGTAATTATTTGCAGTAACTTTCACACAAAATATGTTTTTAGGACACTGTATGTAAGCAATAAATTTTAATCCAAATGTCCTCTTCTTCCCTCTTCCTTGTCTTTATTTTGACAGATTGTGATCACTGATCACAGTTCACACAGAATCTCCACCGATATCAATATTAACGTTCAGAAATAAACCATAATAATAAAATATAAAACATATAAAAGATTCAATTATAATTTCATTAAATTATGGGTAATAAATGTTATTATAAAAACGTTTGTTGTAAGTATTTTGGAAAACTACTTTTTCTAAAGAGGCAAGTAGTCCGAAACGGAATCTTCGCTTATAAGTATTCCTCACTTATAAGTGTTCATAATATATTTCTTTAATATATTGTTTTTTAACAGGAGATGGGAGTACGCTCTTTTTTACTAAATCTAGATTGAAAATCAATTAACTTAAAGCACATAACTTTCAGCGATACCTCAGCGAATTACGTGAATTATTATTATAAGTTCAGTAATCTGTATGATTCAGAAAATTGCAGGCACTTAAAGGTGCCATACAATGATATTATATTAAATAAATAATATGTTATATGCCCAAAAATTTAAAGAAGCAAAAACCTAATTAGGATATCTCACTATTAGTCTGCTAGGCAACGAGACAAATTATATACGTTTCTAGCAAAAACTAGAAATGCCATCTTGTGTGTTTAGAATGTGTGTGTAATAGTACGTCTTATTATAATACAAAAAATAATAAAACACAATCGATCCCATATCACGTAAGCACGATTCGATTTTATTATTACTAATAATAATTTAGTCGTGAGTTAGACAAGGACGCATTTACTCCGTTCACATTCTCCTATATCTATCTCTTTTCTACCGTTTTGGCTTGTAGTGCTACCGCTGCTGTGCGGAACCCTTTTTTCGGTTGATTTGTTCGTATGTTATACACATACATAAATTTAATTTTATTGGTGCCATACAATAATGTTACTCTCGTCTCTCTCATTTCAATTTTCAAAAGAAATTAGAAAATAAACCAACCTGCACGATTGCCATATGCCATAAATCATAATTTATCAAACTAGTAATTTTAATTTGACGTTCGACTTAAATGATAAAGATCAAATGTCAAATCTTGTATTGAGTTATGACTTATGAGTACCTATTCGACTGTTGTTGTGTTCTAACTTGTTATTTATTAAGAGGAGTTTGATAATATTTTAATGTAATATTGAGTTAAGTCATGAAAAATTTTTATGGTAAAGAAACTAAAGAGTAATGGAATGATTAAAACAAAATCATCATGAAGAAAGAACGTACGGGCGATAATTGCCGCCCTTTCAAATTATAAGTATTCTTTGGTTTTACAATAAGAAATGAATTCCCCGCGTTTTAAACTAACTATAACTTTAATATTTCACAGCTCATCAAATACTTAGCTTAACAGGGATAAGCTTTGAAAGAAGAAGCGTAATTGTATGAATCGTTTCTTATTTTTATCAAATAATATACAACACATTTTTCTTCCTCGAGTATTTATTTACGTATTGGTTATTTTTTAGGGCTTTGTAGAACTAACAGTAGTACCACTGAAAGACAACTTAAGATATATTCGCCTTAATGCTAAACAGTGTCGTATATACAGAGTTTGTCTTAATGACCAATATGAAGCCAACTTTCAGTATTTTGACCCCTTCCTAGATATCTGTCAAAATGACCCCAATACGTGAGTACACATCATATTCTTTAAATTTCTTCTCTCTGAAGAAAATTTTAATCAGCATTTGTATTTTATTAGTGAAATAATAATTTTTATGTACAGTTGTTTTATTAATTCCTCTTATTGAACAGGCGATCATTGGAGGTATTTTCCCAGTACCATTTGTCTGCCGCTCAAAAAATCGATCCTGATCACAACTCTGGTGAACTGCATGTACAAATTCCTGATGAAGCAGCTCATTTGGTTGGTGAGGGCAGGGGCCTTCGGATTGGGATAGAGTTCTCACTGGAGTCTCCTCAGGGCGGTATGCACTTTGTGGTACCAGAAGGAGAGGGAAGTTTGGTTGAGGTGATTATAACAGGCTCGCATGACATGATATGAAATATATGAAATTTGACAATGATAAAAATTTTCAATAATTGTGTTGCAACTGGGATTGAAGTAAACTACATTATTTGCTATTTTATGCTAATTAGAATTTTTCATACTGTATTATGAGTGATTAATTAATGAATAAATATTAATTCACTTAATTACAACACTGTTCTGATGTGTTTGTTAACATTTCTTTGCAGAAATCAGCTCATATGTTTACATACGGACATTCAGCAAGGCTATGGTTTCCCTGTGTAGACAGTTTTGCAGAGCCATGCACTTGGAAGTTAGAATTTACAGTAGATGAAAGTCTGACAGCTGTGTCATGTGGAGAGTTGCTAGATGTCGTATACACACCGGATCATAGACGAAAAACCTTCCACTATGTTGTTAATACTCCGGCATGTGCTCCAAATATTGCATTGGCTATTGGGTAATATCACTGTCTTCTTACATTTTGTGTCTGTCCCTAATTATGCTTAAATTTTGATGCAGTTTTTTGATAGACTATCTATTCAAGATATAGGATTTTTATAATACAAGAATAACATATGCTTCCAAAGCCGGGGCTGGTCACGAGTTAACAATATTACATTGCATGTATACATGTGTACATATGTACTTGAAACTTAATTTTCATTTGTCCAATGGAATAAGCTCATTGAAATACAAAGATGACTTAATAGCATTGCTTAGCTATAATAGTTGTAATATTTATAAATGGAATATTTTCAGACCTTTCGAAACTTATGTGGATCCTCATATGAATGAAGTGACACATTACTGTCTCCCAAATTTAATGCAAATCTTAAAGAACACTGTGCGTTATCTACATGAAGGATTTGAGTTCTATGAAGAGACACTTTCAACAAGATACCCATATCCATGTTATAAACAGGTTTTTGTTGATGAGGTAACATACATTATTATTATATAAATTTTATAAGTGTATTTTAAAATTATAAAATTATAATTTATCCACCATGGTGAATGATTTCCTCAAAAATACGAAATACACTATACTATTAGCATATAGCAATATCAACCTGTTTTTAAAATCAAAGTCAAACATTTTTTCAATTAGACTACATTTAGTAACACTTTTGAATCCTCATGGTATTAGAAAACATTTACTGCCAGTGCAGTAGGCAGATTCTACAGAGAAAAACCAGCCAGAAACTCTGATATTTGCTCTTTTCGAAGCTCTTTTCTAGTAAGTTTTAAAGAAAGATTCTTTTTCAGACAGAAGATGATGCAACAGCATACACAACTATGTCAATACTGAGTACACATTTGCTCCATTCCATAGCTATAATTGACCAAACATATGTAAGTCGTAAAGCCATGGCTCAAGCAGTGGCTGAACAATTTTTTGGCTGCTTCATCACCATGCAGAATTGGTCAGATCTGTGGTTGGCTAAAGGCATACCGGATTATCTGTGCGGATTATATTCCAAAAAGTGCTTCGGAAATAATGAATATAGGTACTGGATACATCAAGAATTGCAAGATGTGAGTTTTATTAATTAATCTTGCTCTTAAATGAAACATGGCTATTATCATGGACCGAAGTTCAAACTTTAATTCTACTGATTTTTTTAATACGAGTTGTATTTATACATTTCACATAATAATATAACTCATCTTAAAATTTGTATATCTAATCAAACAAAATGACGTGTAAAGTATCTTAATTTTTTTTTAACATAGGTTGTACAATATGAAGAACAGTATGGCGGTATAGTGTTAGATCCGTGGCAGCCCCCAGCAAGTGGTGCTCGGGTCGAGCCTAAAGATGTCTTTTATTTCCCTGTCAGAAATGTTCACACCATGTCACCTAAGTATATTGAGGTCAGATTATATTGTATTTTTCAAATGCAATTACATAATAAGAATATGTTCGTTAAATAGAGACTAAGTAATTTAAAAAATACTATAATATACTCTGTATAAGGAGTTGTGAAGATATTAATGTTAATGGACAAAAATAGTGAAATTTAAAAAAATTAGGGGATTGTGAACCTCATTGATAACGCAATAGCTTGTAATTCAATACGATTCAAGATCGCTGCAAAGTGAACCCATATTGACAATTTTACAGCAACATAATATTTATATTTTATTGCCCTTTCTTTTTTTTTATACCTACTGTCAATTAAAATTAAGAAACTAAATTAAATTTAAGTCAATTTACAAAATACTACCTTTTCATCAACAGATCATGCGCAAGAAATCTCACCTAGTACTCCGGATGTTGGAGCAAAGAATTGGCCAAGAGTTGCTCCTACAAGTGTTCAACAAACAGCTGTCCCTAGCAACTAACGCTGCTAACACTAAAATAGGAAGCGGTCTTTGGGGACATTTGTTGCTATCTACAAATTTGTTCGTTAAAGCAATATTTACAGTAACAGGGAAAGATATGGCCGTGTTTGTTGATCAGTGGGTTCGAACTGGTGGCCATGCTAAGTTCCAGCTTACCTCGGTTTTCAATAGAAAGAGGTACTATGCATTGTTAACTAGTCAACTTTGTTTTTAATAAAGTAGCCATTAATTTGCTTATGAAAATACATATATAAAAATATTATGATAATTACTATATACAAAGATATATAAGTCGACTACTGGTAGTTGCTGCTTTAAATGTTATCGTTATAGGTGTGTTTGTAACAAATTAGCTTTAGTTACTTAGTTAGTATAAATGCAGTAAAGTAAGGAGTTCCATAACAAATTATGGAAAAGTATTTTTGAAAATTGGCTATTTACATTCATTTGAAATGAATAATTACATTAAAGAAAACTGTTTCAATAAGTCATATAAAACCTAGTACTTTTATATATGAATATTTAGAGAACCTTATAATCATTATTTCCAGAAATACAGTAGAACTGGAAATTCGTCAAGACAGCGTTCACGAGCGAGGAATAAGAAAATATGTTGGTCCGTTATTAGTCCAATTACAAGAATTGGACGGAACATTCAAACACACGTTGCAAATTGAGAATACGGTTGTGAAAGCCGATATAACGTGCCACAGCAAGAGTAGAAGGAATAAGAAGAAGAAGATTCCTCTGTGCACAGGAGAAGAGGTTGATATGGATCTATCTGCTATGGAGTAAGTATTCATTATTTCTGTCACCTTACAAGTGGGAATTGGAAAAAAAGTATTGATAATAATTGAGAAACTTGTATAACTTGTCCTTTTTTCTCTACTCTATAAAAAGGTACTTTGTATACTTCTAGGGTAATCTTAGGTTTATAATAAGAATAAGTATCACTAGAAAGCCACATTATTAGTGAAGGTCATATGTGCGGATGAAGCTCTTAATTGTAAATTAAATTTGTTCAACAAAGTAGGTTTTATTACTAAATTGTACAGCATAACTAAAATAAACAGGGCATAAAGATGCTTATTCTCCTTAAACAATAAAGTCCTACTTGACAATATAAATAACAACATACATTATGAATTTTCAGCGACTCCCCAGTACTCTGGATCCGCCTAGATCCCGAGATGTCACTCCTGCGCAGTACAGTGATATCGCAACCGGACTACCAGTGGCAGTACCAGTTACGTCACGAGCGTGACGTCACAGCCCAAAGCGAAGCTATAGACGCATTACATAACTACCCCGAGCCCGCTACAAGGATGGCTCTCACTGATACTATTGAAAACGAACAGACATATTATAAAATAAGATGCAGGGCGGCGAATTGTTTGACGAAGGTAGGTATATTTTTTTAACCATTGCCGTTAATAAGCTTAAGGTTGTCATAAGCGTAACGTCACAGGGCAAAAGTACGATAGATACATTATATTAGGATTATCGATATTACGAAGAACGACATTTATTTATATATTTTGGATTTGTTAAACTACTTTGTAGTCGACGTCGTTTGTAGTACGTTTGTGAAGTGACGTCACAGTCCAGATTGACCTACAACTAGAATTGGTTAAGACAAATGTGAACAAATAAAAGTACATATTATATAAAATACACATATTCAGTGTCATAAAATATATGATGCCAACTAGATGGGTGGCTCTCTATTCATATTTTTCTGAGAAATAAAATCTATGTTAGCGAATCGTTTTTAAAGTAAAAGATTGAAATGAAAACAAGAATGACACTGTTTTAACACCGAGCTGACTTTTTAAGTGAAATATTCACACCACATTTTAGTTTCTAAGACTAATAGCTTTTTAATTATTAAGGTACGATGATATGGACCTTTTCGTTACGGTCCAATTTTTAAACCAAATCTTTCACGTCAAAAAATAATTCGATATACATTGATAGTTTTTCCTTTTGTATTTCAGGTAGCAAACGCTATGATCAGTACGTGGGCGGGTCCGCCGGCCATGTTGACGATATTCCGCAAAATGTTCGGTTCGTTCTCGGCGCCGCACATCATCAAACAAAACAATTTCGACAATCTCCAACATTATTTCCTGCAAAAGACTATTCCTGTTGCTATGGCTGGTAGGTTTATAAATGTTTTTGGTTCATAACACAAATAGACGGTTAATTTGGATGTGTAATTCTTGTTAAGTAAGGTATTGGATCGACATTGCTATTGTTTGGAAACACATTAGTCTGAACTACATCTACCTTATAAATAAGTAGCTAAGTTAATTTACTAAAGCCAGTAATCAAATTTTTTTATTATATACAAGAAACGTATGTTGTTTTTGCGTCCATCGGTTTACAGTTTATCGCTGTTTTAGTCATTTTATATATTATAATCTAAGAAACTAATAATAAATGTGGTCCTTTATGAGTTTTATAAATATAAATAAATTTAAAACAGGTATAGTACATCCAGAGATAATCTCTCTACAGCCTTAAAAAAGTATCACTTATAATATTAGTAAAGATAGTATTCTAATGTTAAGTCGTAAGTAATACTTAAATTAAGAGCTCATGTCTATATTTCAGGCTTAAGAAATATACATGGTATATGTCCACCAGAAGTGGTTCGTTTTCTGCTGGATTTATTCAAATACAATGACAACTCAAAGAACCATTTCTCAGATAATTATTATCGAGCTGCTTTAGTGGATGCTTTGGCGGCTACTATAACACCTGTGATATCGGTTTTGCAACCGGTAAGTTAATTTTTAAATAGTTGTTTATTATCTCTGTCAGGATTTGTATAGATTAAATAAAAACTCATAGATACGTTATAATATTATTAATACTACTTTCATTAGTTGAAATCCTGACCACTTGTGTGGAATGAGATTTTTAAATTACAATTTGAAAATTATAGATTTTGAGATGGTATAATGGGTAGCCTATTATATAATAAAAAGTAAACATTGTTAGTTAGTACTTTTATTTTATTATAACTAGTAGTCCCCTGTACTCTGTTCCTCTAATATTGTATAATATTTAAATGTGCTAAAAAGATTCATACATATTTTGTAGGGTGCTCCAATCACAGCTGACTCACTATCAGCGGACACAAGACTAGTACTGGAAGAAATAACAAGAGTGCTCAATTTGGAGAAAGTGTTGCCATGCTACAAGAACACAGTGACTGTCAGTTGTTTGCGGGCGATACGACGGTTGCAACAGTGTGGCCATTTGCCTAGCATTCCTACTGTGTTCAGAGCGTATGCGCAATATGGACAGTATATTGGTAATATTTTTTGTAAAAAAAATCAATTAAGTAGATTTCGCTCGTGTTCAGAAATTATTATTATTACGGCCAATTAAATTCACAAGACCTTGTTCTTAAAAAATTCTGAATTTTTTTTTTGCATACAGGGGAAAGATGGGAAACTTTTAAATTATATTAATAACGATCTCACTAATTTTCGGCTTGTTGTGAATTTATATAACTTCAAATGTCTAAATTGACCGTACTATCGAGATTAATAGTGATTTTTATTCCTTGTAAAATTTCTTAATTCAAATTATAAGTGACCTAATCGAATCTCAATACATGTACAGACGTGCGCATAGCGGCGTTCGAGTGTCTAGTGGACTTCGTGCGCGTGGACGGCAAGCCGGAGGACCTGGCGAGCCTGCTCACGGCCGCCGAGAGCGACCCCGAGCCGCGCGTGCGCCACGGGCTCGCGCGCCTGCTCGTCGCCATGCCGCCCTTCGAGCGCGCGCAGCGACACCGCCTGGACACCGAGGCCGTCGTGCACAGGTGACGTTTGACGTTTGACGTTTCGTAACCACAGATAACGAATAGTTTTTTCTTTTTTTTCCAGCCAGTTTACAGTACAGTTTGTTAATGGACCTTCTTTGTTGTTGCATGTTTTGTGTGTGGTAATAATAGGTTCACATAATATGCAAAATTGAAACGAAAGAACATTTATGTAATTAATATGTGATTTTGGCATATATTTTTTGTATAGTTGTCAGATCATAATGTAAGTTACATGCAGGTAGAATTCGCAGTGCTAAATAATTTTCAGTGCGCTTATTTTTCGTTATTTAATTATGTTTAATTATAATAATTTCTTTTTACCCGACTACGGCAAAGCCAAAGGAGGGTTATGATTTTGACAGGCTATGTATGTATGTATGTATGTTCATCTGTTCCCTCGTAACTTCTAAACCACTAATCAGAATTCGACAAATGAC
>DWAJ01002424.1:0-17623 GCA_018238005.1 Eurema mandarina
GAGTGTACGATTTGTGAAGTATTAAGTTATCTGGGTCTGCTTTTGCTCGTAAGTGAAGTCGATCACGATTTTTCATACACCTAAGAAGACCTGGTGTAATCCAGGGTTTTAATATGTAATTCGACCTGGTGGTCCTAATTTCTTTTGAGTGTTTGTTTACAATATCCGTTAAAAGTTTTGTAAAGATTTCAACTGCCATATTTACATTTTCTTTATCAGTAACAACAGACCAGTCAAGTTTTTCAAGATCGTTGTTGATAGCATTATAGTCTCTTTTTATATGGAAACGGTTTGGACGTGTATATTTTGGTTTGGATAGGTTGATAGAAAAAAGAATCGGGTAGTGATCAGTTATTTCTATTTGACATACAATGCCTTTAACGTTCGTAATTGTACTGATAGGAGCTTTTATGTAAATATGATCAAGGCAGGCATTTGCTCTGGTAGGTAGAGTGATCGCCGGTATGAAGCCTTTTTCAGCCATAAAGCATTGATATTCTAAACTATTAGGAATATTATCTAAAATGTTAACATTAATGTCTCCAACAATGGTAAGTGGTTCATTTTTAATGTTGTTAATGTGATCTTCAAGTGAAGATAGAAATAAATCTAAACTTCTAATGGATGGCGAGCGATATATGGCCAGTATGTGGATCTTTGTAGGGATAGAGATAGAAAGGCAATTTGCATCAATTATGGTAGGTTCAGAAACACTAGCGTTCCAGACATTCTTTACATACACGACAACTCCACTATTTTGATTAATATGATTTGTGGTACAGTAAGAATTAAATCCAGTAATTTGTGGTACGATTGTTGTGTCATTCAACCAGCATTCTGTAAGAATTATAACATCGAGAGATACATCAAGGCGCTTTATAGCTACAATAAGTGTATCAAAGTTTTTATAAATGCTTCTGATATTTAACGAAAGAACTTTAAAATTATTTTTACTACAGGAAAGTATTTCTTTACAGCATTTTGGGTCGGTAATGGTTACACAATCAATACTTACAGAATCTAAGTTTGAGTTTACAATATCTGTGAAAATCATTAAAATTTTTATACAAAAGACTAAAAATAAAGCAAAAAAATATTAAGTATGAATAGTCTAAAAGAGCTCTATACGTACTTATGATTAACAAGTTTTAAGTAAAAAAGAAGGTAATTGGCGATCAAGAATACTATGTGATGGTATTTGTAGCGCTGAGGTCCCCTCTCGTTGTCTAACGTAGATGTTGCCTTGGCTGCACCAGCAGAAAGAGTATCCGTGTTCTTTTGCTCTAGCCCTCGTATCACGAAAGAGGATTCTGTTTTCTTTGGTTAGTCTTTCGTTAAAATATACCTTTTTTGAGATGCCCGTTAGGCCCAGTTCAGTGGTTGTTAAGTTTTTGTGAGATTTGTAGGCTTTTAGTATTTGATCCCGTTTGCTGCGACGAAGAAGGCGAACAATGATTGGACGCGGGAGATTGGCAGTGGAGTCTCGATTTTCCGTGACTACCAGCGGGCGACGCGGGCCGACACGATTTATCCAGTCTATGTCAGTAGCATCCAAGTCAGCACCAACTTTTTTAGCAGCGACAAGAACAATGTTTTCTATGTTTTCAGAAGGTTCCTCTGGGATCCCAATTATTTCAATTTCGTTACGCAGATTTAACTGTGCTTGAACTCTTAAATTGTCTTGAAGTTGAAGAACTGTAACTTGCAGGGACTCTACGTCAGAGTCTCGTTTTTCTAAATATTGCAGGCGTTCTTCAGTAGCAGCAAGTTTTTTCATTACTTCGTTCATTTTCTCGTTAGTTAAAGTGACCGACTGTGTCAGTTCGTCTAATTTGGTCTTGACGGAGGAGAACTCAGCAGTTAAGAGTTTCAACTGTTCAGTCAGTTGGCTCGTCTCAGATACTGCACGCTCATTCTTTTGCCGGGTGGTAACGCCTTTGGAATCACCTTGTACTGGAGTGGCGTTTGCCGCCTTTTTATGCATGTCACAGTTTTATTTTAAAGTTAGTTATGTTAGTGTTAGCAATAGAGTATTGCTTTGGATATTTGTTATTAGGTATGTTATTTATCGTTAGCGAGTGCTGTTTAAATAAAAGCCCACAACCGGCGTAAGCAATTCAAGACCATGTACACTTATCTATTTTGGTATGTACATTAAAATTAAAAATTTTTAATAAAATGTATTTCTATAAAAATTGTCATTAATAGTATTTGTAAGTAAACATGCACTTTTTAATTTTATTAGAGTTCAAAGCGACAAGCCATGCAAAATAACGCTGAGCTAAAAATAGACGTACGTCAAAAATTATTCCTTTTTCGAGCGCTAAATTGTTCAAGGTCACGCGTCTAGTCCAATTTAATTTTACAATTTTGATTATTACACTATTTAACACTTTGACACTTCTTGTATAGGTAAAATTGTATTTCTTTTATAAAAGTACTATTGTATTAGATAGGAAAATCACTTTATTTTAGGAAAATTTAAACTTTAAATTATATTACGGAATTAATTTCGAAAGGAGCATGCGATTTACATGTCACCTGTTCACGCGCGCGCGCACAGAATTGAATTCTATTTATTAATTTCCTTACTTTAATACGATCTATTTAGCCTATAAATTTAAAGTAATTACCTATACATTGTGTCAATTAATCATCAAATATATCCTTGATATTTGACACTGTGTAAAATCTTTCTATTTCTATAAGAAATATCTACCTACAATGAACGGCTGTTAGCTGCCGCTTGGAAAGCAGGTACTAATTAAAAGCTAGATATAGACGCGCGTTGTGAAAGTAGTGTTTTATCTACTATTCTTACTCAACCTATTGTTATGACAATAACTACACACTTTTTATCATAGAATAGTTCTCTCTACTTCCTTGAAGCTTGATTTAGATATCTAAACATAATATCTATAAAAAATAATATACTTTTAATATTATAAATTATTGTAGTTAGTGTTGAATTGCATACATTTTCAATTACGACATGTTCATCAGATCACATCTGCTTTTTCGTATACAGAAAAAGGATCTAAAAATAAACAGTTGAGAAGAGAAGCTTTTATATTTTTACTTGATATGTAGTAGATACATTTTATAAGTCGGTCAAAAATTCACGTCAATCTGATATGAAACTTATTTTATAAGGACGAAACAATTAACACACTTTCTATTTGCTTTTTATATTTAACATGTTTTGAAATTTTGAATAGGTCATTTATGAAGGAATTGCAGAACAGTTAAAAGCGTTTATTTTGTTCATATTATGGTATCTACTTAATAAACAGGCTAGATTACACAGATGTATGGTTAGACAAGATGCCTGAAAGTAACATTCGTTTTTCAAGATAAACATCATTATCCAAGTTAATACCAACGTTTAAATGTTAGTAATATTACTGTCTTGTAAAAGCCTACTAATAAACTGCAACGAAGACTTTTTGCGAGAGCTTCGCATCCTTTCCGGTTATAAACTGCGAACGTTAACCTTGCGCACTTGTCGTTACATAAATACCAGCTTTGGTATCAAAACTTACTATTTTGTGAAGATATAATATATTACAGAGTTTGGTTTTCTTAACGACATACGAACAAATCAAAATATACGCGATAAACGCATTGATTTTTAACAAATTTCACTTTCAAGTACCCATTTTAGATAAACTCAGGTAACTTACAACACTTTCTTGTTATACCATAGCGTGATTTAGATCGACCGCGATTTCTGATCCAATGCAACGGAATAGTATTTCATAGACTCGATAAATGAGAATTGTAATAAGATCTTAGTCGCGGTTCTTGACCCAACTATTTTGTAACACATCAAATCACGCATAAAGAGTATATTTCATAAACATGCTTATTAGTATAAATATAGGTAAAATTTTATTCTAGAATGCCTTGTCGTACTCGTACAGCATTATCAAAGATAAAAGCTTGACTAGGTATTTATGTTTTTTAATTATTGGGAAAAAAAATTCTGCTAGAAATACTAAATTTTAATGCGTAAATATAGTAGGAACTTACTTCTTTCATAGATCTCTACACAAATCAAACAGATCTACTGTTAAATATTTTAACTACTCAGAGAGGTGTGGTTACCTAAATGCGATAACGTCATATTTGTTTTACAAATACAAGGTGTGTGAAGATTTAACAAGCGATGAATATATTAATTTACTAGTTACGTCCATGAACTTTGGAAAAGTTCATACAACAAACTCAAGTTGTAACCAAGTCACAGTTAGAATAATTTTAATGAGTTTGGCGTAATGCAGTTCGCATTTGTTTCTTGACGAAACTAAGATTCTAGTTAATTTGAAGATCCTCGCAACTGCGCCCAGGGTACGTCTGTACCTCAAGCGAAGAAAAACATATGTGTCTGTCATGACTCATGATTGAATACGTAAGTTCCTCCTTGTATTTTTTTCAATCACTTAATATTTTTTTTTCCCTTAAAACTGATATGCACAATTGCAAAAAGGTACACAACAAAGCGTCTGAGTTTGGCTTCGTTGGCTATCATATAAATATATAGATAAATCTTAACGGCCTGTGTCCGTTTCTACGAATCTATGAACTGTAGACAGAATGCAAAAGAACGCTAACACGGTTGTGGTCAGCGGGCAGCGGCGACCCGGATCGCGGATCGCACGGCTGCGACGCGCCCGTTACCATCCACTGACATACTTTACTCACCATGTGATTTACCGAATTTACATAGAATAGAAATCGATCACCTACCTCATAAGAATAACAACAATATAGCCCTTTAATGGACTATACAATACAAAGCTATTAGACACAATTGTTTCAATAGCCAGTTTGCTATCAATGAAACTATATTACGCGTTAGTCCCAATAAATAAGTACTTTATCTGTGTTAGGATTTATCCCAGTTTTTAAACTATCAGGAATGAATGATAATTTAAATAAGTCTGTAACTTTTTGACTGCAGGAAAACTTTTCCATGCGAAGTGTTTGACATGAAAAAGTTTTTCAGCAGTAATAACATTAGGAGGATTAAGTCTATTCGCAGTAATACATTATTATGCCATGTTTAGTTGAAGGTTAACGCTCAATGCAGGTTGTGGGTTGTTGTAAAGAAGACCAACGATTTATTGTTCTAATATTGAAAGAGCTTTTTGGAGGCGTGCGACCTTTTAAGGGAAGGGAAGGTCTTGTCTTGATGTTTTGGTGTGCGCATTAACAATTAGGACAAAAAAGAAGTAAGATTAGTATTATCCATTGAATAAGGATAGATAATGAGTTGTAAAAATCCTAATATGGATGAACTTCGTAAATTGTGTGTATCGCGTCTCTATATTATCAATCTATATAACAAAGAATAGCAATCCTGCTTACGGTTTATTACCGGATAAAAAATTAAAAAAGGTAATTATTTATTGGTGTGTAATATAAACTCGCCTGAAGGTAAACACGCTCCATTATCTAGGGTTGCACGAGTGAGAGGTGATGCAAGGACAAACAACTAGAGTTGCTCAGTTTTAAATTTCCTGCTTAATAAAGAATGTGCTTTATCATTGATAAAAACAAAAGCACTAAATATATAATAATTAAAAGCAAAAATATCGTACGTCGCCTTTATCCACAACTATAGTCTAGTAAGTCGTATAGTTGTACTTATACATTATGTTATGCATTTGGTTTCATACAAAAATGCAGTCGGCAGACAACTCATTTTGCGTCGTCGTGTGGTACAAACTGAATTTTTGTATTAAACCAAATGCAGCAGATATTACGCGACCGAAATTTCGCGACTCACAACTCATAAAATTACGCTCGTTTGGCTTCACCCTAATTGATAGGTAACTATCTAATTGATACTAGGAGCAAGAATTTCGTTCTTTCTTACTTTTTGTTGTCACTCAATGAAACAAAATATTTTTACGAAACCCATACTCATCCGCGGCGGTATCTATCTACAGGCAAATTTCAGATTAGATCCATACCTATTATCTACTATATAACTACATGGTAAAGTTACTTACAATATGATTATATGTAGTCAATAAAAGTTATAACAAAGTACATTTTAGTGCATATTTAAGATTTTATTTAAGTCAAAAACAAACCTTTGATTTGGACACTTTTTTGTGTATTGAAGCAATTCAAATATTTCTGTTTAATAGAAATTGACGATGAAAGTGATCAATTTTGTACGATATTTTACACGCTTTTTCAAATAAATATAACTTATGGTTTATAAATCTGTTATTTCCCATATCAACCATTTGAATTATTTTTAAGTTGAATGATGTCATTAAAAATTCATTAGTTTGATAAAATACCAGAATTTTAACTTTGATAATATTACAATTCAATTCATACTTTTATTCGAACTTTACTTACTTTGGTTTTTAAAATACATAAGGATTTATGTAGTGAAGCTAAAACGAACAATAAAATTAATTAAGTATACCAATCTTAAAAGCCTGAATTATATAAGGTATGAGTTTGAGGATAAAGATATAAATAGAAATTATATGCTGACGGCAATCGGTTTCGAGATAGAAATTTTTTTTAACGCGACACGTATCCTTATTTTTTTGCAATGCAGTATTTTGCCCTAAGAATCGTTACGAGAATAATGATACCTACATATCGATTGTTTATTAGCTGATTAGAAGTTTTGTCATTACTGCAATAATTGATATTTCTAAGATTTTAAAGTACGTGATCCATTTGAGCGTCAAATAATTGATCAATGAGGATAAAGAAAGACCTTCAAGAATTAATTCACGTTCGAATTTTTATGATAATGTTGGAAATAATGTATTTTTAGGATTTTGTAGTTATATTATATTAAGTTATTCTTGACGATAACGTCAAAAATTATAGTAGGTAAATAAATCTGGTGATTTATTAATTTTAATCGATTTATAAATGTTATTACATTTCCATTTTGTAATAAAGTATTTAGCAATTTATTCTTTATTTTACAATATAGGTGGGTATTAGTATATTATTGTTTTGCGTAACTTTACCACGGTCTAAGTTAACTCTCGCTCAGAAATGCAACCAGAATAAATGTTAGGAAACAGTGTTCATTTAGTTTCAACATTTCATAAAGATAAAAATGAACAATAAAAAAGTATACAGAGATGGCAGAAGAGAAAGTGGCGATTGTTAAGATAAGAAAAAGTGTCGCGCAAGTTAATGAGTGTACACCCCATTGAATGAGCTTTCCATTCATACTTAATCGTATGCGCGACACCAATGTCTCGTAACAATAGAAATTAGACCTCACCTCTGACTCCCAGTTGTCTTTCACGGTTCGCGGCTTGCTCTCCTTCATGCTTCCAGAAAACGTCATAATTGTCTCTCGTTATAATCACTTCACTGGGTCGTTTAATAATTGCGCAGTCACTGATCACGGATCAAAAGCTCGTGTAAGCATTAAGGTTGGTTTGTTTTTATCGGGCTGTGATGCGAGATGTAAACATTGTGCACGCGCGAACTCGTGAGACGCAGTTCATGTGTCGCGTTGCGGGCGGGTTGGCGCGGAGTGAGCAACTGACAGTTGACGCCGAGCGGCGCGCGGCGCGGGCGTGCGGTGGAGCGGCTGCGGCGGCGGCGGCGGGAGCCGGTAACGGGCACGCACTACAGTTAACTTTCTCTTTAGTTAGCGCCATAACTTGTACGCCATCGAAAGTCTCCGCAACCTCAGGAACTCGGGTCAAAGCCTCCATTAATATTCCATTACTTTTATAGAAACTGCGATTTAATCACGCGACTCTATCATTTATAGATTGATTGCACTTTTCACGTGCACATATTGTGTTAATGATTATACTCTACTTAGAATGTGTTCGACATAGGGATTTATAAACTGATTTATAATTCGATTAATTTTTGATATTTGAAGTAAGGCTTAGTATTGAGAAAAATAAGCTCTACCTATATAAAAGTCTAACTTACTTTAGTTTAAAATTTGAATGGGTTGGTCAGGGGTTCATATGATTAAAAAACAATCGAGTATAAAATTTAATGTATAATCGTAGTATTTACAAACTTACTGTTATATAAAACAAATTATTTTATGGCTATCATTATACATACTAATTATTACAACATGTCATTAATAATTTATACAATATTAAAAAATAAAAGCAACAGTAAAACGATTACTGAAGTAAGCATTCTCATAACTGCACAAAAGTTGCTTGCGATACAAGAGGAAATTATAGAGATTCCATAATTTACATCGTTTGGAAATTATATTACACAGATACAAATAAATGAAAGAATGTTTATCGATAAAATTGATAGAGTGAGTAGATGTGACGGGTGGAGGGGTGCGGGGCGTGTTGACGTCTATTTGTCAATTTTGGCGAAATATTTACAAACTTCGCGATGCACGCGCTAACCTTTAGACAACTCCAGTATAAAAGACCGCGATTACTATTTCTATTGTTATAACACATTAAACTAACAAAACGAACCAATATAATAATGGTAATTGACAGCACCAAGTTGCATTTATAAAATAATTAATCATTTAGAAATGTACACAAACGAAACATTTGCGTAATAAATAATATTTAAAAAACCTATAATATTTAAGAATAGTCTTATCACATTTTATGGTAAATATGTATGTACTTACATACTACTATTAAGTGATGTGAAATGATTACGGTTGCCATATTGACCTCGATGTTTCCCATAAATTGTGATTCATTAATGGCATACAACGACACGTTTGCCGACAGCCTGGAACTCGATAGCGATTGTGCGTGCTAGCTTACGTGAATTTCAATTAAGCTTTTGATCTTTGGAAACCTGAACGTCTTATAATAATATCGATAAACACCTACAATTTACCTATACAATCATTAATTATATTATTGCGAACCTAACAAAATCGTATAGAAAAATAAGTCGTCATTTTGGCTTCCACTTTACCCTAAATGGAATGGTGTCAAGAGTAACCATTATATGTATTGACATTCGTTTACCGTTTTTCTCTAAAATGTTTCGCGTTACATCGAGAACTATTATTATCCGGTACTTACACTCTAAAGTAAGAACGACCCTTACATTCGATTGATACAAAACGAACGATTGATTAATTACTTACAAATGACAATGTCTTTAGAATATTTTATAAAAATATGTGCTCACAAAGTTTAACCACGTTAATATATTTTGGAAGCATCGCTACTCAATAACACAATCGACTTTTGAACGAACCTCATTTCTACTTACTTGATTAGTTTTTATAAGAAAGTTAAACGATATTGTTAATTCTTAAAACCAAGTTACGGCGTAACAGAGACGGGAGATTAATTATTGCTTAACAATTACGAGTAAACAAATCGAATACACCGCTGCAGCTTTCCATCCATTATGATATAAATAAGTGAATTTCACGAAACGGAAGTAATCTCGAAGGCATTAATATTTAATAACCGCTACGTTTAAAAAGTTTTAATAATTTAATACTTATTCATTTATCGAATAGTTCGTTCAACGTTTGCAATTTGCATAACCTAATCTATACCTAAGCTAGAGCGATTGATGATTAACAATTTGATCCCGCCGAAGTTTCTAGTGTCGTAAGCTGTGGAGACTGGAGACTGGACTAGTGAATCGGTTTGCTTGTTGCGGCGGAACGAGCGGGCTCCACACGATCCGTCCACATTAAATACACATTACCTATTGCATCAGGGTCTACAGGGTGAACGCTTCAAGTAAGTGTGGTGCGCTGGTTAGCCACATGTGCAACTATAAATAATATTTGTTATGTTGACTAAAGAGTTACACAGACAAGTCATTCTAGTACTAAGTAGCTACTTGAAATGTATGTCAAATGTTTGTGACCAGACACTCGATTGGAAACGGATACACATGTTAACGGATAGAAATTATTGATATTAAGACAAAAATAACGCAACAAATGTTTATGAAATATTTTTAATGCACGTTACGTTCAAAGGCGTTTAACTTATCTAACTACAAAATAATACATTCTAACCAAAAGTAAAATTTTATTCGCATAAGAAGGAAATTACTTGCAAAAAGTTACAATAGCCAATGACTTTACTTTAAATGATCGATTAATCAAGTTACCTACAAAAAATGTTTTAAATAAGCCTCCCTCTACCGCTGAAAACATCACCCTGTATCCCCATTACCTGTCTGCCTTTATATAAGCGTGTCTCGCTATAACAGAATAAAAGTAAAACACAAGTCGCAATAAAACGTAAAACTTTCGATCGACGTCAGCGACGGGCCCGCTCGCCGCTATACATGTATGTGCTTGATGGAATTCAGCTTTAAGCCAGTTTACCGTGTACGTAACGTAAATCAATATCGCCAATGAAAACGACTCGAGCGACTTACCTCATACATTTTATACGGTAACCGTCACCCGATACGTCTCGACAATAATGCTCACTTTGACTACTGTTGATCGTACTTTAATTACCATCTTTATGAACTATAAGTTTACAATAGACTACACTGAAAATCGTAATATTATCGAGTCACCTCAACACTTGAGCGCAAGAGAAAAACAATGTGTTTCCACGAGTAGTTTATTTGGCAATGAGAATGTCCCTACTTTGAATAATTGTATAAATGACAAAGAATATTTTGTACATAACGCGTAACAGAAGTTCCTGCAAGTTACAAGCTCGTCAGAACGATACATATACAACTAATTTATACAAAACAAATTGTGACCAAGGAGTGGATCAAGACATAAATAACACTCGAATCTAGCATAATGACTACGTAGGTAAAAGCTAGCGTAACAAACATCACAATTCTACATCATTTCCTACGATGGATCATCTCACGTTTGAACTAAAAAATTCGTAAATCTCACAGAGCTTCATAAACTCACAATCTCGACCACAATAATCAGTATCACTAACCTTTCTCGAAGGTCAATTTGAAGAATGTATAGGTACGCTTAAGATATGCGAACTTAACATAAAAAATTACAATAATCATAATAAATTGTACTGGACATATCTACTATATAATAATAGGTGATCGATAAAAACGGTATCGCACACGCGGGACGCTCACGAACAACAAAACGAACTCGAAACGGTCGTACAACGTAAGTTTAGAATGATCAACACTTTACCGTCGCGTCGCGCTCAGTTATTGCATGCGAATCTTCCTGGGCGGGAAGAAGTCAATATAAATACATTAGAATCACAGGTAAGTGTTGCGGCGCCGCCTCACTTGCCCCACTCGCCTCCAGCGACCGAGTGCGGCGGGCCTCTGGCGCGTGCGGCGGGCCTCAGACGCGTGCGGCGGGCCTCTCGCGTGCCGCCCGCCTCCAACCGAGCCTCAGCCGCGCGCCCCCTCTCCTCTAGCCGCTCCGAGGATAAGGCACAGCCGTCATGGTCTATGGAACCTGAGACATAAATCAAAATATTACAATTTGATCGTATACGCACTTAAAAGTTTCGTAAGCTTACTCGATCACGTTCGTCAACTACAGGCACATAAAACTCAACGCTCTATTGTCAGCCTTAGCTAGCTGTGGCATTATTGCGCAGCACACGATTCCAATTGCAAATTGTAATGACGCTTACTCTGCCGTTCGCGTTGAATTCGGAGCGACACAGTTTTAGTTTTTATTACGCATTCTTTTATTTAATGTACACATAATTAAATTAAATGCGAGCTAAGACGTTGAATAATCATAAAACTTGAAACAATAGATCGTTAATTAACTTTTAACCGTAAATATTTTAAAACTATGTTGGCAGTGACAGATGAGCAATGAGCATTGCCGATTATAAAGGAATTATATCCATGAGTATTTCAATGCATACTAAAAAACTAGACTGACAGTTATGAATTTTAATTCCTAACATTTTATTTTCAGACTTATATTTTTTGGGTTGTTAATTCTGTAGTTTTTTAATGAAAATGTAGTGAACGATGAACAAACATATCGTGCAAATTTTAAAGGCCGACTTTTATGATACAAGTAGAAGTCAACAATCGTCTAAACCGGAGTTAGTAGTTCAGACAACTAAACACTTAATGGAGACAATAGTAAATATTTAAAAACTACTCTTACATACAAAAACTGTACTTATTTGTAACGTGCTTAGCAAGACTATTATTGATATGCCATGACACTCCATAATTATAAGTTAGAATTTGAGGTTTAACTTTCCTCATATGAAACCGTTATAAAATGTCTATTGTATATAGGACCGTTATTACAAATCTATTGACTTATTAATTAAAATGGACCCAAGTGCCAGAGTACAACACATTTCATATTACAAAACATTATTATATCACTTATGTTTTGATATTTATATATTCAAGTATTAAGATAGTATGTAATGTTGTGTGTATTACTTTTGTTGTTGACTGTACTTCTGATTTGGCTTTAGTCGGGGGGAGGAACAACATATTATAGTATGTATATTATTATGGTGGAAAGGTGTGCGTTACGCGGTGTGTTGTAAGACGCGTGAGGGATGCGGGGTGCACGAGGTGCGAGATGTATATTGGGTGCGTAGTGCGGACGAGGTGAGGGGTGCGGGTGCGGGGTATACCTAGTGAGGTGCTTGCTGTCCTCGTGCACGGCCATCTCGGAGCTCTTGAACTCGTTGAGCTCGCGGCGGATGGCGGCCTTGTCGCGCGGCGTCAGGCGCGTCCACGGCTTGTCCGCGCGCCGGTCGTAGTCGTGCGCCTGCGCATACAACGTGCACGTTACACCGCTTGCTTCTGATGCATTTAACTTTTCAGGTTTCGATTTAATTAGGAATTAGTGTATTTTTACTATATTAGGACAACATATTTAAATATAATATCTAAATCTACGAGTAAAACTGTTTCTTTGTCATGTTTTGTTTTATCATTACTAAATTCTATATATTTCTCAGATCTAATCCTATTATAGGTATGTTGAGAGCTAATGTAAGTGATTAATAATACAATCGTTTGTGTAACAACATAGAATTCGTCATCAGCGTCACAGTGACAGAGTCCAAAGCTAGAGACTGGTCAGTGCCGTCAATGTCACGCCGTGTTCTAAATATAGCTCACCTGAGTGACTTCAATGTAGTCGCTAAATCGTATGATCTTCTTCTCCTTGAGTTCATCGACGGTGGGCCGAAAGCTGAGTTTACGTAAAAGATACCGCTTCTTTTCCTCTTTCTGTTTCTTCTCTTCGGCAGGCGACTGGCCTGGTGAAAAAGATTGCGTTTAATTTTATGTAAAAACCCATTAATCAAAGGATAGATGTCTTCAATATTTAATAAGCAATATTTTGAAAATAGAACCATTATAACGAATCTAAAATTAGTTTGCAAAGTTTGAGTATAATATATAAGGTGACACCTTATAAACTTACTCTTGAGAATGTTCCTCTCAACAAGTTCCTCGGCCGTGGGCCGCATGGACAGGCGGCGGATGAGGCGAGCCCCGATCGCCTCCCACGACTCCTGCCTCTCGTGCTCGCTCTGAACCACTAGTATGTTCCTGCACACACACCACACGTTATACATCAAAACCGTACACTCATCACATAACCGCACACCTTTACAAATAAACCAATGCAATTATTCATACGGCGTCACGCTGCATCGGCGACAAAACAAATTCGTAACACTTATCTACGCGCACTGGCGACCGCCGGCCGATATAAAATTTGCCAAAGCACACGCGAGGCCGAAAACATGTTAATAATGTACGATTAACACAACTCTTGGCTAAATCCCAAACCCGAAATCTAGACTCGTTTCAATTAACTATCGTAGTTTGTTAAGCGAACAAATTCTATGATCGCGGGCTGCCACGGGCGGAACGTCACGAGTCGCGAAAATTTTACTCGAGTTTCTTCAACCGGCCTCGTAATACTAATGTATCTTGCATAATGTAGACAACAAATGCCAGTGCCAAGAACAAACAGTAGGAAGTTGAAAAAATAGGAGAGCCCATATGACGACGCTAACAAAAATAAAACTCCCAGGCATACACTGTCAACACTCATGGCTCCGACGTTACGTATACATAATATTATGTTAGTCGAGTGACTATCAATTAGCGGCCTACAACTACTTTTAACTAGACTAATTTATAAGTCGCTCAAGTCATCCTTCGAGCAGTAGATCGTTGTCTAATAATATTGTATTATTGAATGTGCTAAAAATATATTTAATCATGTCAAAACTATGCGTTTAAAGCGATCTACTTGATTTTTTGTAATTTTTATTGCGATATGATGAAATGTAATTAATGCAGATTTTTAAGAATTTTTTATACCAATGTCAGAGAATCGTCTATATTTTCTGTTAAAATATTTAAATAAATGCTGTAATTACAATTTTTAAATAAAAAAGATGGGATGAGAAGTTTCAAGAGGTAATGCATTTTTGTCGTAAATTAATTACGGTGAAATATTTCAGTTGCTGAAAGCTACTTTATAAACTGCGAATATTTTAATTATTTTCCATTCGGCCATTTTAAAGCCTTTTTTTCAGTCGTAAAAGAAAATGTACTCTATGATGTTTAAATGATCTCACTAGTAACGATTGTATACGATGACATCTGTATTTAAGAGTTTGTAACACGTTTGTAAAAGTCGTTAACACCCTAAAAATATCGCATTTAAGGTTGGATCCATATGGTTAAAATTTAGATAAATAATTATAGTAATTTTAAACAAATTATATAGCCTTACTATAGCAATGGCTACATAACTCAGTTAGTAATCTGCTATTAAAATGGTTATATACTTTGTTTGATACAGACAGAATAACATATATGAAAGACAAGATTTTTTCATGTCTAACAATTGAAAATTGTATTTATGGTGCCGACCGCATATTAAATGAAGTTGAGAAACAGAGTACTGTATAAAAAAACTATATTTGCTAGGGTTTAATTACAATTTACAAATGATAGATTAATCCCACAAGGTTATACGCCGGTCTTCACTACCGGATTGCTACTACCCGCTCACAGAAAAGCGATATGAAGAAAGATAATCTAGTAAAAGATGTCACTGCGTCACGAGTGCTAAGTAAAAGCGCCAGAGATGTAAGACTTCTAACTTTGCTCATCTTGTACGTTCTTCTTTATTTAAACTTTTTTCTTTTGCCCTATCCCACCAGTATTGATGTCCCAGGCTAGTCCGCATTTTATAGTCACCGCTTGTTTTAAGGTTACCATATTAGGATCAATGCTGGCATAACACAAAAAAGAAAAAAAAAGGAACTGACCGGTTGATGAGCTCCTGGCGGTCGGGGCGCAGCGCCAGCTTGATGTTGAGGCTCTCCTTGCGCGCGAGCTTGGCGGCCACGCGCTCCGACTCGCTGGAGTAGTCGTCGCGGTACTCGACCCCGCCCCCTCCGCCTCCACCACCCTCCCAGGGCCGCGCGTTCTCCTTGTTCTCCGCCGCGTTGCCGATGCGCACCGGACGCGTGCTGCACGATCGAACCCAACGTAAAAATTAATACTCTACAGTTTTGGGTAGTTTCCTACAGATACAATTGTAATAATCACGAAATTTTACTTTAACTGTTCCATATGATTCAATTGTGATGTAAACTCTTAGACATATTGATCATGAACCTAACTGTAAAGTATAACAATTTCACCAATATTATAAGTTTTCTGCTCTGATTAGTTATTGACGAGAATATAATTATATCAAATAAGAGATACGTTAACAATACATAAAAATAGAAAAACCAAACTGGACATAGGCAAAGACAGATCCTAGTATTAATGTTTCATACTGATAACGCAGAAGTAACCATGCACAGTAATTGAATACAGATATTGTATCATTCATTAAGTTTTGAATCGTTAAGTTTTCTACTGACAGGGCTACACATTACACATTCAAACATTGAAAGCATTTTTCTCGGTACACATACATACATGCAAGACCAACGTTCGTTTGCTGCCGTATATCGAACAACGATAGCATCGTACATCTATGTAGGTCGGATTACTAATGTGTGTCGTAATATCTATGATTCCTAGGCGCTGCGTGTACTGTGTCTTATTCGCTTTGGAATATTTTGATTAGTCAAGTGATTTATCACACGTGATAAGCATGATGGTGTGTATTATTTATGTGCTTGAAATTTGAAACTAGTCCAAATCAGAAAATTAGGAGATTATATCAATTATAGTACTACCATTTATAGGTATGCCACATATTAAAAAATGTTTATATAATATGATGGTATAACGGTATATTTTGACGAGACTCTTTAGGAACATCACTAATAAAACACCTCTAATTAACCAACTATTTAAAGTACACCTCATAAAAATTGCTGAAAGACTTGGGGCGTGAATCACAGATTTGGCATAATTTCAAGCTTCAATACGGAACAGAGATCGGTTATTGAACAACAGATGGTTTAGAAGCGTGCGATGCACGATGCATGACGAAGCGGCTAGCGACCGTCAGCAGGCCGGTGGTCGACACTGACATAACGAGGGGAGTGTTACCAGATTCGGATCCTCGCTTTGGGCGGCGGCCGTCTGCTCGCCACCGAGTGATGGAATAAAACGAACAATTCACACATTAACAACCAATTACACATATCGAGCCGCAAATTTGGAATACATCGTTATATGGAACCACGTATACGAGCGCTCTAAAACTTATTTTCAGTAACAATAAACATCCATCACGGGCAGCCGACTTATAGTTAAAATGTAGGTCATTTATTCATTTCTACGATATCATTGTCCGAAGCCGTAGCGTTAGCTTTAAAAAATTGCAACCTCATTTTCTACCAATAATTATAATGAATGTCTTTTTAAGCTTCGTGTGCTCGTACACTTTTTGTTCATTCGCTTTACCTTTGATAGTACAATCTCTAATAAAACAAGCATATTAATAACTTGTTTTCAATAAATTAAAGAATCCAATTGCACTTGCTACAAATTCTGTAAGTATTTTTGCTAATAATAAAATTCATTGCACTATGGGATAACATTTCTTTAAGCAACTCAATTGTGACACTTTAGACGCTACTTTCTAACTTACTAAAAATTCAAACAGGACATTGTTTTTGCTTTTTAGTCCATATATGCAATTTGAGATATGCTCCTCTAAATGCACTATTACAATGGGGACTATTTTTCGTTGTTACGACTCTAAATTACAAAATTTGTTAGATCACAAAATCTATCATCATTCACTACGCATTTATTCAAACCTCTTCGTTCATTAGGCTCTACTATATAATAATACTTGAAACAAATTAATTAGATTACATATATTGCAACGCACTTATTACTGGAATAAAAGTTCGGTTTCTTATTGGTATAGGACTGCTACATTCATGAAAAGTGACAGCACAGGGCGCGGCTATTTGACGCGCCAGCTCGTTTGCCAAAAAAAAATTAGTATATCCTTATTTAGGTAATATTAGTTGGCCCGACGCGACTTCGTTCACGCTTGTACCCTATCCTATCTGTAACTTTATAACATACCATTATTTTTTACTGATTAAAAACAATCTCAACCGAGTATGAAAATCGGTTCAGCTGTTATCGAGTTATGCCCTTACCACCACATTTGGCGATTCATTTAGATACGATAGCAGATATACGCACTTGAAGCTGGCATGGTGGTGGT
>DWAJ01002425.1:0-17611 GCA_018238005.1 Eurema mandarina
ACCCTCGACGAATCTTGGAGCAATCGGAACGGCGCTACTAAGCGCTCTCAAATGAATTCTTCATTTCTTGGACACTTATTAGCTAGTTTACTGCATGATACACTATCACAATCATACATTAAATCACGTTATGCACCAAAAAAGGAATATTCAATCGAGATTACATATAGACGCCGCACGATTCCCGCCAAAACTCCTGGCCAGGATACTTATTAACCAGCTTCGCTCAAGATCAAAGGAACGTTCTTTTTTTAAACTCCTAACATCGTATATCGTCCTCCAGCCCTTCTCCATGCAACTCTGGTGCAGTGCTGTAATACTTGTACAAGCGTTTTATTCTTAAGGCCTTAATAAAGCTGATGGTTGATTCGTTGATTGTTTAATTAAATTCTATGTGGCCAGAATGAAAATAGATTTGCTTCTTTGAAGATAAAACGTTACGATAAACAATAAACTATTCACTCATTTTCGCATTGTCATTTGTGATGACATTTATTTTAATTCGAACGCCATTTTTACTTTATCAATACAGTTAAGACGGCATGCCACTAAATTAAATACTTCAATTTTTTTAATAATAGTGTTTAATGATTATAGGTATGGCAGAAAATGAGCCCGACGATACCTTTAGTGCAACACGCGACTGCGCTTGCCGTAGTACGGGCTATACGCTCCGACCCGCCCTATGAACACTTCGACATCAGGTAGAAATAATAATATACATTATTTAGCCTTAGTGTTAATTTTTAATTTAAATTTAGTGATAAATGTTAAAGTAAGTAGTAAAATATAGGTTACATTACTTTATATTATTTCTCTAATTAATAATTTATTGTGTTTCAGAATCAAATGGCCCAACGATATATATTACGGGCGCGATATGAAGCTCGGTGGGGTCATCACCACCGCGAATTGTATAGGGGACGATGTGATTATCAATATTGGTAAGAATAACTTTTGAAATTAATTTTTACTTTTAGGTTATTTTTACAACCATCTGAAAAGCAGGGTCTAATAGGAGTATCTATTAGGATGAACTATATTGATCTACTGGAACAGATGATCGTTTCTGAGCTAAAAAATATTCCTTTGAGAAATTAGGCTTTCAAAAATTGTTTTATAAACGGAGGGTGGTGATTAAAAAGAAGTAATTTACCTTGATGCGTGTATGCGTGTGTATACATGTGCAGTGCCAGAAAATGCTAAACAAATGTTTTTCTTTAATTAGCCGAAATGTCGCACTATGCTTTGTAATTGGTAAACTAGGACTAAAAATATATTATTTCTTGGTAGATAATAAATGATATCAAAATGTGTACGTATTTTTTATATCTAGAATATATTTATTTTCGTCTTTTTTAAGTGGGAATTTCAGTTGCCACACCCAAAAAAAAATTAATTCTTAATAATTCGTATGATGTTTTAACCACACTCGCATTATATACTTTGTTAAGATATTAATAATAACTAACTAATTATTCCGTCGTTTTTCAGGAACCGGTGTAAACATATCAAATAGTGTGCCAACGACATGCGTCAACGACATCATAACGGATTACAACACTAAGCACGGGACATCACTAGCGCCGATATCGATAGAGAAGTTCCTGGCTCGATACTGCTCTCAGCTGGAGAGGATATTAGAATACTTGAATAGTGAAGGAGGAGTCGATGCATTTCTGGAGCAGTATTACCAGTATTGGTTGCATGAGTGAGTTTGAAATACATTTTTTACTAGCAACACCGTTTTAGCCGTGTAGTTTCCGTCCCCGTGACCGAGTTCCAATAAAAAGTGTACTTTTAAGAACGTATTATTTCTATTTTAGAAACCCTGGTTAACTAGGCTTCATTCTACCTGTGTGTCGTCATGCAAACGTCAGCCATTTTGAAGATGTTGCGTCAAAAATTAAAGAATACCATACCTCCATAAATCCTCTCTCTTTCGCATTTATGATATTTAGTGACCATTATCTATTTTACCCTTTTTTAGACTTATATATAGAATAAGTATGAACGGCAGTCTTGTCACTTGAAAGCGATATCTTTCGGACAACTTTTAATGTAAAATTTATATAAGAGTAAAAAGTATGCTATATTTTAATTTACTATTAAGTATTCAAGTATAAAAAGATAAAAGGAGGCTTCCATAACAAATTTGTTTAATTCCCTTTTAGCGGCGAAGAGATCCGTGTAAAGACACAGGATGATAATAGTCCAGTGACCGGTACTATAAGTGGGTTGGACCAATACGGTTGGCTGTTGGTGCGCACTGGCGATGGGGAAATGCGACTTCAACCGGATGGCAACACTTTCGATATCATGACCGGGTTAATTGCTCCTAAGATTTAGATAATCAAATATTTTTAAGATTCTGGCAACTGGTACTACCGTTAGTGTGGGTTGGACAAATATTGGCTATTGGTGTATGGAGAATCTAAATTTAGATGAATAGCAACACTTTCGATATAGTGACCAACTTAATCGTTCCTGAGGTTTTGGTAATATGCAATAATTACAAGTGTGAACTAGAAATGTTTGAAAGGTTTAATTTACGCTGGATTTACAATTGGTATTGGTAAGGGTTGGTTGAATAGTTGGCCATAGGCTAAATTTTTATTTATTTATTTTTTCCTAATACAACAAAAGCAGGAGTTTGAAATATCAAGGGCAAAACAGGGATAAAGTTGTAATCATAAAAATAAAATTAATTATTTATTGGGTGTTTTGGTGTTTGTTGGTTATTGTTAAATAAAATATTTTGGAATGTTCTGGCATTCGAACTCTCAGTTTCGAATCTCGTTTATATTAAATTATTTAAAAATAAGCAAAACATGTTTGGATTTGTATGTTATAAGTAAGAAAAAATAATATATAACTTTATTATTAAAGCCACGATAAATACTGGAAAAATAGAATAGACTTTAATGACACTGTTTTTAGGTAATAAATGTTATTAATTATTTGTAATTTATTATACATTTATTGGTAAGAAACAATTTGGTTGAACCTTGCTATACATACTACATAATATACTATGAATGAGACGGATGCCGGCAGAGAAACATCTTTATTATTAATTAAAAATATTGTTTACATATTCAGAAACATCTTGGCCACTAACCTTGTTTCAATAAATTATCCGTAAAA
Organism: Eurema mandarina; assembly: GCA_018238005.1. Taxonomy (NCBI): domain Eukaryota; kingdom Metazoa; phylum Arthropoda; class Insecta; order Lepidoptera; family Pieridae; genus Eurema; species Eurema mandarina. Next base: position 3,148 of record DWAJ01002425.1, read on the forward strand.
GTAATAATATTTACATACAGACATTTAGCTTATAATATAATTCGTTTTTTCACATTCTCATAAAAATTAACTTACAGTGACCCGCTATATAAATTGCATGTTGATTTTTAGAAAGAGACGGTCGGATATCTTTATGCTTAAGGAGCGTTATCTCTTTTGAACATTAATGTATGAGATAATGTATTCTGCCGAAATTAACCATCTCTTTTCAAAGAAGTGTAATTTATTGCTGGTTATCATACATTTTTATATTTAACTATATACATAATAATAAAGAATAATGACGAATATAATACATACAGTATTTTAATGAAGTGTAATGAGTTTTTGTTAAAGTTTTAAGTGATTGAACGCTACAATAGAAACCATGTATTCTATGTGAGTATAGTTAAAAAGTTAAATGTTGCAAAGTTTAGAATAATCCCACGATTTTATTGATGTTCTAGAAAAGTATGTATATAACTGTTGTTAAATAGATTTTACCACGTTCATAATATAGGTATCATATAAAAACATCATTAATTATGAAGCTGAATTAAAAATATTTTAAAATAAAATATAGATATAGTATAAATATCATTTAGACATGGGTAGCCATACCACTGCCAGTTATCATAATAATTATAGGTAATAATTAAGAGATTTATATCTAAAGCTTGCTTGCTTCTTTTTTCTTAAAAAATAAAAATTTCGCGCCTTTTAAAGTTTTGACAATGTTCAAATTATGAAATATGATTTACGTAGAGTGAGATTTTTAAAGAGTTAGTGATATTTTTAATAATAAAATGATTAGGTAATTTTATTATATCAAATTCGCGATTTAAAAACTTTAATATTTAAATTTTCATTATTATGTAATTGGTGTCATTTTCCTATATTTCTAATGTGAATTTTTGGATAAATTAAGATTAGATAACAGAGAGCACAACTGGCCGAAAAGAAAAAAAAAGTAAGAACTGTTCTATGTGTACGTTAGTAAAAATTAAATCAATTTATCAAAATTTTAAGTAGATATGATTGATTGATTAAGCGTTTGCTTACTCTTAAAATTTTTTGTCTATTTGTGCTTTGCAAAAGACCGGTATAATATTACATTGACGTTTCGGAATATCATCGTTTCAAATTGTGCATCTACCTCAAATATTTTGCTTCCGTACATAAAAACTTTTCAGCATTAAAATTGAACAGCTATTTTCTTACAAGAAAAACCATTGATCTACATTTTTAACGAACATAAAAAGCATAGTAATAGAAATTTTATATTTAATATTTAATTATAACTTAAATGATCGATTTACACGACATATTAAAGAGTATTTGATTGCACTTAATTATCTGTGTGACTTTTTTTTGTAGCATATATTTAAAAAAAAGACTTCAGCGCTCATACATATATAAAAAAAGTAGTTGTTCCTGATGTTTTCAATGTTAATAACATTCTTACAATCACCAGTGATTACCACATTATTTTTTTTTAAAAACAATATGCAAGTTTGTGTGATATCTAAATTAGATATAGACTGACGTGCGAATTAGTTGACATATTTTATCGTTAATATTCCAAGAGTGAATAAATGATTGTAACTCCGTTTATAAGTGGTTCTATACTACGTCCCTATGTAGAAATAAATAGCTCACTAGTAAAATATATAATTGTTAATATTTAAGTCAAGTTAATATCATATTCTCGATGCGTGGTTGAATCGTCGTTTAAAATCATAGATCTTTAATACGTTTTACTGACATTTGTCAGCAGGAGTGGAAATAATTCTACAGAATAAAATAGATTTATGTAAATTGTCTATGATAATGGCTCGTGTTGCCATAGTGCCCACTTTACGCATTGGGAGTCAAATGTTAGTGTCCCACTAATGTTGTTTAAGGAACTTTGGCAGATTCATAGAATATCAGACGCACTTTTGTTAATTGTGAACTATGCACTAAGGCTGAAGTTAACACTGGCTAGAATTTAATTTTAATGGTTTAATTTAATAACTAAAGTCGTATTACATAATTTTACCAGAAAAATAACTGTTTAAAGCTGGACATATACATTTGAGCCTCAATGCAAATGTTTTTATTTATTCTAGAATGTTCCTAGAAGAGGTTTTAATAGATTTAAATTGTGATACGTGCCTAAATTAATGTTAATTATTTATGATTTACTGTACATTCTAAAGTAAGCTATATGTTTATTTTGTTGTATAGATTAAATGTTTTTAAAATTACAAATTCAATTTAAAATTTCTTAAATGTTATGAACATTTCATTCTTCGATAATTTCTCTTTAATGTTTAGCTGTTGTCGTTACATTTTGTTATATCTATGGCATTATATTACTCTTGTTACATAAATCTTGTTGTCAACGCAATTCAAAATAAAAAAATATTTGTGATGGAGCATGCCTTTTATTGATATCCCTAGAACTAATGATACACTTATGTATCAAAATCGATAGGTATTTAGAAAATTCTTAGATAACTTAATTAATAAATATCAGCATCGTTAAATTTTAATTTATTGCTAGGAACTCCACCTGTACCAAGCTTATGCAAAACAAATAATGATCCAGAATGGGGTTCTTTTTCCAATTCCTTAGCATCCATATTTCGGCGGGAAGTTGTGACAATTAAATCCTCTAGCAACTCTCCCGCCCAAACTGCGGACGTAATTCTTGACACTGGCAACTTATATTTCGCAACTATTTTTTTATTATCTGGATCTATGCGAATAACCTATAAAATATATAATATAGTAAATAAATAATTAATTTATGAAACAATTTAAACATTAACATATGAATTGTTTTATGGTAAAATTTTCATTTTATAATTACAAAATATTTAACTTACCGATCCGCCAAACATAAGCGCAACCCAAAGAAATCCATCCCTGTCTATGGTCATGCCGTCAGGAATGGGTTCAGGTGATGTTCTCATAAATTGGTAACCACTTATATCTAATATTGTGCGACGATTACCTAAAACAGTTCTTAATATTAAAGAACTTATGACTTGGTTAATTTTTAGTATTTATGATATCAAAAAGTAACTATAGATAGGATACAAATATTTAAAAAAATGATGCTGAATTTTTTTTATGTATATACTTACTGATAAGTCCTTTGGTGACGTTAAAGTCGAAGGCATCGATTTTCTTCGTTGTAGAGTCAATGTAGTACAAAATGCTGTTATTCAATGACCACACAAGTCCATTCGATATTGAAACTGGCTTCAGCTGAACTCTTGGCTCAAAATTTGGCTGTTCTAAGCTGTAAAGTGCTGCCCGATCTAGTTGTACCTCGTATCCATGTTGAGGACCTTTCGTCCCTGTTCGAGTATGTAGGTTATAAAATATACTTATCGTAAGTAATGGTACAAAGTTTTTGTTTGGGAAAAACACAACATATATTTTTTCTGTTTATAATTATAAGTCTTTTGGTATTTTATCTAAACATGCAGCATAAGCCGTAAGTCGTAACAAATATTTTTGTAAGAACTAAAATCAAAATAGTGTCTTTTAGTAGATAATTTATATCCATTATAATGATTTATTGAATATTCATCTTGGTATTTTCTCATTATAAACATGACGTATTTGAAAGTTTTAACATACTCCAATATACAGTACATATCTAGTTTTTCAATTTCAGAGCATAGTGCGACTCAGTAGCACACAATGCCGAATTATTCTCAATCTAATAGGATCGTGAATTAATTTTAGTTTGAGAGTGGTCGCACAATGCGAAGCGCTGCTTTAGTTGAAACGTTGAACGTTAAGCTTTATAATGTTATGTAGTGCTATAATGGGAAAACTAGGACTATTGATTATAATAGAATTCTCAAATTATAAAAAAAAATTACTGGTGAAATAATACTAATGAAAGCCAAGTATCTATCTGCCATGTCACATAACTACATAATATGCACAATAATAAATGTATTTTCTGTATATGTGAATATGATGATGTTTCCCCCATCGCTCTCGGTTTAATTAAGTTAATTTAAGTTGATATGTACACTATTTTGGGATACTGTCTCGTGCATCTATCAGTGTTATGCTTATGTATTATCACGCGATGACAGTAACCTGTTTATTAAATAAAATAAATAAATAAAAACTTAAATAGAATTGCAAGCTTACCAGCCCATAGCCTGCCTCGCGAGTCCGCTTTTCCCTCGTTGACGACATTGTCTGGGCTTCCAACGTCAAGTGCAGCCACAAACCTAACACTAGATGGACTGGGCTCATCCCAGTCTAAAATATAAACACCCTCTCGAATTGTTATAAATAGACGACGGCTGCCGGCTATCGGTAATACTATATTGACTTCACCTCTACCTAAAATTGAACAATAAATTATATCTTTTATAATTATCTTAATTACATAGTATGAAACAAATTCGTTTTCTTCTCTCTGTCCCTATGTATGCTAAAATTTTTATAACTATGCAACCCATTTTCATGCTGTTTTTTTGTCAGATAGAGTTTGAGAGATTAGAGGTTTATGAGTATAATACATGCACAAATGCGTATAAAACTGTATGTATTGTTCACGATACATATCGTAAGATTACATACCAATATGTTTCACCCGATGTTGTTTAGTTGGATAATCTAATGCATGCACGTTTTGATTGAGGACATCGACCCAATACAAAATCTTTAATTCAGCATCATACACAGGACTTTCTGCATGTGTGAATGCTAATGTCGTGTAGTCGTATGTCTCGAAATTATATAAATAGCTGTGCTTTTTACTAATGAGTATGTTATCCTGAAAAAAAAATCGCTTGTTTTACGTAGCTTCTTAAAATAGTAATTACATTATGTAATTATTGGAGATGACGTTAGATAATCTTATGAAACGATAAACCTTACATTTTGTTCATCTGCAACAATTTCACTGTGAAAAGCAGGAAAAATTACAACTATGAACACGACATGAACTGAAGACATTGTAATATTTATCTAGTTCAATATAACAATCCTCCAGTTAATCAAAATCTCGCAACAGCATGTTTATAGCCGTGACACAGTTGAACCAGTTAATCATCGACTTAATTAACACGATCGTGGAAATGAAAAATTCTTAATCTTGGAATTAACACGGTTTATTTACTGAATTTAATGTAGAGTTGCCTTACTTATTATATTAGAATACTCGTATGGTATAGTTGTGTGCTCATGTTAAATATGTAGTATGATATATAAATATTGTAAGAATCATGTAACGATAGTTTTAGTTAGATAGTTCTCAGAACTATCTGAGTATTGAAGAAAACTGTGGGCTTTTGCAATGAAACACAAGATATAGAGTATAACAGTTTATTTTAAAAACGTTTAATTTAATAAGAATCGGCGTTGTCGTATCTGAACATATTGGGGACTACTCCTCGACTGCCTGTGTTACGTATGGTAAAAATAGCGCCACCTAGCGGCTCGTCCACGTCATTTTTCTCGGTTCCCGTCGTCACAAATAACTCATCCAGGTTTGGACCTCCCCAAGTTAGAGAAGTTACGCGAGAAACTGGCAACTTGTAACCATAGACAACTTGTCTCGCGTCAGGATCGATGTGTAAAACCTGTAAATGTTTATGATTATCGTATAAGAAGCATAATATGTTCACTAAAAACGTTAAAAATATATAACTGATATGTTTTAGGATGAAATTCGAATACACTAATACAGTCTTTGTTTTTTATTTGGTGTAAGTTTCAATAGTAATGCTCACCGTGCTTCCGAACATAAGGGCCACCCACAGCTGGCCGTCACTATCAATGGTGATACCATCAGGTATGGCGTCTTCGTAGCCGTAAGCAGTAATGTCCACAATGGTGCGTCTGCCGCCTGAAGGAAAAGAGAATAAAATTCTTTAACAATAGCACTAATAAGCTATAATCTGCACGATGCAAGATGTATAATTTATTTGAAATTGAATTTTTAATTAACATTTAATATGAAAACGGCGCTATCTGTATTTCTAAAGACGTCAGTCATACTCATTCCTAATTAATTATGTTAGTTGTGTGAGGTTTTTAATACAAAATCGAAACAAATATAACATTTATGAGGCATACTGTCTAATTTTCGCTTACTTATTTCTCCTTTTAGCGTGTCATAGTCAAAAGCCTCAATCTTCTGTGTTGGCGAGTCTACGTAGTACATAACAGTGTTGTTTAGGGACCACACTATGCCGTTAGAAATAGAAACGGGCTTCAATTCAATCCGCGGGTGAACGAACCCTTCCTGGTCAATCTCAAAACTGTACAATGTCGCCTTGTCCGGCATTACGTCATCACCAATGTGCGGCCCTTTTGTACCTAAAACATTTTATCAAGACGTTAGCGTGACTTTAAATGAAATAAAAATATTGTCAATAAATTAATCTCTACAATGTGTCAAGGGCATTTGACAGTAAGGACGTAGTTTTGCTTAATTTCTAAAAAAACAGGGCAAGGGAAAATGCTTCAAAAACTGTTGCGTTTTTTGGAGAACTTTAGCTTAAAGTAATCATAACCGTACCTGCCCAAAACCTTCCTTCAGAGTCGGGTTTTCCTTCATTAATGACATTGTCAGGTAGCCCTTCGTCTACCGTTGTGAGAAGTCTCAACGCAGAGTCTCCGTCAACGTTCCAGTCTAACAAATATAAAGCTGAGCGTACAGCTACAAGGAGCCTACGAGAGCCTGATACTAGGCACACAACGTTGACTTGCCCATAATCTGTTAAACATTACAATTATTTATTTATTATGTCACCGTAAGATAACAAGAACTACGAGTTTGTAAATTTTCTAGAAAATTTATAAATATTCCAAAGATTCTAAACGAGTTAAACATACGGATATGACGGTATCCCTACGTATGAATCTAAACAGTTTGAGCAATGACAGAAAACCTTTTAATTTGTTTATTATACATATAAAGACTACAATTTAGAGTATATTTATAATTTAAAAATTAAATAGAAAATTCATAACCGGTTAAATCTGTTTACTAATGTTACAACAATTTCTTGGTGTTACGGAGATTAGTATTTAACCGTTAAAGGTTGTTGCTGGGCGTATAATGTGTACCTAATTACGATATAATGCGTAATTAAAAATACATAGTGAAAGCTACAATAATTCTTAACGCTAAATTTTTGTTGAACAAATTATTCATTGTCGGGATTTAGTTTTACTTATACAGTAGACATGTAACTTAATGATATTATATATTTAATAGATAATATAATATAATGTAATTATTACGACTGATATTTTACAAATGACATCTAATAATAATGAAATATGTAGTGAACGAAATTTCTCATAATAAAAAAAATCTTCACTTTCATTTTCATTTTTCATTTCAATCGCTTTCAAAAATCCTCTTCGGAATTTTATAAGCATTTTTTTAACACCCATATATAACCTATACTAATATATTACAAACGCTTGTTTGTAAGAACGTATTAGGATGTAGAAGTATGGCTTTAGTAATGATAAATAATAAATGTTTACAGATTGACGTTACACTACTTTGATTGTATATGGGTACTGGGCCAAAACCTATAAGCTAGTACATACGTATGCTTTGCATTGACAACGTTTTACCACTAACCAATATGTTTTGTAGAAATGTTTCCAGACGAATAGTCCAAGCGATGTACGTCCTGGTTATGTACGTCTACAAAGAAAAGGGATTGGCTGTCCGCGTCCCACACAGGGCTTTCCGCGTGCTTGAATAAGGCTGGCTTGTCAGGCTGATCGCATGAAGATACCTAATAGAAACAAGCTTTTATTATAAACAGTTTGTTGCATGAATTGCTAACGTTTCTCGTAGAATAATGCTTCTACGGCACCGTAAGGCGATATTTGGAACCCGACATAACCAGTAAACTTCAGAGTATGTGTAAAGAGATTTCCTCCCGAAAATAAGAGGATTACTTACCTTTACGTATCAGTGTTACATTTTTTAAATAATATTAATAAATTCTCTTCAAAATTCAATATTTACCTACCCAAGAAACTTAATCTTTTTGTAATATTTCAATTAATTATAGGTACACGTATCAATGATAATAAAATATAATATCATTGACACGTATGTAATTTAAATAAACATGGTAAGATTAAAATGATATATAAATTACTCGCGTTCGCATGTCATATATATTACATAATAACTAGGTACAATAGTAAGTATATATAATATATTTAACATTATAAAACATTTTTACCCTCTGAATTATTTGAAACCCTCTTTTATAGAATACTAGCTGGTTCTCGATGACTTCGTTCACAATGCATAATATTATATCCTACCTGCTTAAGAACTTCCTATATATGTATTAGCGCAAGAGTTCAGCTGTTACCCAGTTATGCGCCACAATATTACATTAGGCGGTTTATTCTTATATTAAAGTTATTTAGGTTATATATAAATATTCGACATGATTTATAATAATTACTAGCTGTTGCTCGCGACTTCGTCCCCGTTGATTTGTTTTTCCACTATTTCTTCGCTAGTATTAGTCGCAGCGTGATGTTATGTAGCCTAAAGCCTTCCTCGATAATTTGTCTATGCAATAAAAAAATAATTTTTCAATTCGAATCAGTAGTTCCTGTGATTAGCGCGTTCAAACAAACAAACAAACTCTTCAGCTTTATATATTAGTATAGATTATCTCAATAATTATTATTTCTTTTACTTAATAATTAAAACTTAACTTATAATTAACTTAAGTTAAAATATTAAAACTTCAATATCGATTTTATGCGGGTAAAACCGCAGCACACTGCTAATCTATTACTAATATATAAAGCTGAAGAGTTTGTTTGTTTGTTTGTTTGAACGCGCTAATCTCAGGAACTACTGGTTCGAATTGAAAAATTATAGACAAATTAACGAGGAAGGCTTTAGGCTACATAACATCACGCTGCGACCAATAGGAGCGAAGAAATAATCGAAAAACAAATCAACGGGGACGAAGTCGGGAGCAACAGCTAGTCTATTATAAAAAGGAAAACATCAGTGTTTTTCCTCAATAGAATAAAGCACACAATACAAAAATAACATATTCTCAAAATTTTATATTATATTTCGTTGTTGCGACAACCCTACCCAAAGACTTGCTCTATAAGGATAAACATCTTAAAAATTCCCTTATTGACCGCACTCACCCGCCCGCACCCCGGCGCATTTGGTGCGGGCCGTGCTTTATAGCCTTCTATTATATTTTAACTAGCGGCCCGCCCCGGCTTCGCACGGGTATTATAACTATAATAAATTTTGTGATCAGTGGCGTGCTTAAAATACTCTATACCGTGCGATTGGATTGATATCCCAAGTGGTAGGTAGGTATACTGTTTATACGTAATACATCTATTGTACCAGTTAATGTTATCGTGAAAGTAAAGAAGCAATAATTTCGTTAATTGAAAATATACATTAATAATAATAGAATATATTAAGCTATGCATGTATCAATATATAAATTCTACACAGGTAGGTACATTACTCATAAGTCGTGCATACGTTTCCGTTTGTTATAAGAAAATACGGTTATAAAAGAACAATATTGGTATCTTTAAGTAACTACTTACACTAAAAAGTAAAATGACTGTCGCAATTATCAGCAAAACCGACAATATGTAAGCAATTATATACTTTAAACTTTTCTTCCTATTTTTATAACACATCATCGTTTGCATTTCTTTCATAATATATGAGCACAAAAATTCAATAATTTTAAATTCAAGAATAAATCTATTAGTATAAGGGGAAAATCGACAAGTTAAAAATAGCATATATTTTTAAATTTGGCAATCAATATTTCCCTCAGCAAGGCATAAACAAAATGACTATATACTCACCATAGATATCTTATAGCTCTCGGATGCTCCGGCGCGCATCGCGTACATTAAAAATAAAAAGCATGGCAAAATATTTGTTCGAAACATTGTCCTGCGCTCCTCACGTCCGATCGAGGGAGGGATCACCGAGTATTTTACAAGATTTACCCGTAGCGACTCTACACCTAAACCAACACCAATTGTTCATCAAACAATGCCTAAATAATCGGTTTGCTCTTATTATCTGCCGCTGAAAATGAATGGGTGATAAGGCGGGAAAAGAAAAGTCGTAAAATACTGATATTTTTTATTTCGTAACTTAGTTATGACCGTTACTTTATCGGTTTACAAATCGCCGCTCGGGTTAATCGTCCGAGAGCTAATTTATGGAATTAACTGTGGAAAATATTCTAACTTAACACTTTACTTACATTAGTAAATGTTTATTAATAATTTATTTCTAGTCGCCTTTTTTAATAATTTAAGATGTTGTCAGCCCTGATATTATAGCCACACTACAGATCTGTCCTTATATACTAAGTGTAAAAATGTCTATATGTAGACACAATATTAATAAAGGGCTATTACATAAATGCATTTACTTCCCTAAATACTTAATTTTTATATCGATACAATTGAATAAGAACTTACTTATTTCCAAATTCAAGTTTTTACAAATAAACAGTAACTTATTAAGAAAAATCTTATTAAACTGAGATGTTATTTTTGAGCACGTTATATCGAAAAAGATTTGGTTGCAAAAAAATTGCACAGGTTATAAACTTCCTTGTATTGAATATGTACATACATAATATAAAAATAAACATAAATACTGTCTATACTGATTTGTTTGAAAATGTGCATACAAAAGTTCACTGCCACTATTCCTTCTCTTTTGCAATTAAAAAAAATAGTAATTCTCTCACATCCATTGAACGATTTCAATTAAAGTACGTCACATAGCAGTATACGTTTATTTTTATAAACTAAATTAACAGTTGAGTTATTCGTAAGATTAAGGATGCGCCGACGCAGGTGTCCCATGTCTTCAACGAATATTCACTCCAACATATCCCAAGCCACCTAAATTAATAAAAATATTACAAAATTAATTAAACGCATTCTTACAAGGTTAGGTCTATCATTAACGTGTCCGTGCATAATATACTATGTAATTCTAATTAACCCATATTGTGCTTATCAACAACAACAAACAACATAACATTTAAAATAGGAAACAGAAATTACATGTGTTATGCTATAATAAAAAGAAGGAAATTTGAACGATCAGTGTTACCAGCTTCGAACCTCTAATACAACCTCTATAATTCGTTTCCAAAAAGGTTTTTATTAATATTATTATTTGAAAAATAAGTCTCTCTGTTATATCCGCGGCTAAGATTTAGGATCAGGACGATAGGACCAACTATATTAACTGGCATTTATTTTCCATTCACACAAAATAAAAAATTGAAAAAGTATACTACAGGTACCTGTCTATCTCTAATCTAAGGATGATGATGTTCCTGTGTAGGTTCTGGTGGTACAGCCGGCGCCGGTCCCCCCACTGGCGGGGCTCCTACAGCCCCTACTTGCCCCACGCCCACCACTGGGCCTACAGCTCCCACTGCCACGCCCACACCCGCCACCGCGCCAGCTGGGCCCACGCCTGGGACGACCCCCGCCCCACCGCTCTCCGCTTGCAGCCTGATTAAAGTAAATTCGTCTAAGTAAAACAGTTTAATTATACAGGGTGTAAAAACTTCATTCAGACTTTATATGGTTCCTTCTGTAAATATATAAATAATACTGAAGATATACATATCCCACGAAAAACATTAAATTAAACAAAAGAAATTATAATGACTATAATTATTATAATCTAAAGAAAACTATTGATACAATTACTAAATACTAATTTATAACTACAAAATAATTTGAATAGGACTTGGTTTCTACGAGATCTCAAAACTTTTTACGATGGAAAGACTGCATCGAGAGACTTGGCATTTTTTACATTTAATGTTTTTCATGGGATCTAATTTATTTTTTGTTAGTGTATTTCTTTCTTTATTTTATTACATTTATATTATTATTTTAACAACGAACAAAGTTAACAATGCAGTCAAAATCCATACACAATGTTCTTGCCAAACCGCAAATATAAAATTGTTTTCTTTGGTATATTATTATTTTTTAATGTTTTTATAAGTTTTCCTTTATATGTGGCTAATGATCTATCTTGATGCAAAATTTGCAGTTTCTAGGTCTGCTAGAAGTGCCATAGAATTTTGATGTTTGGTGAGTCAGTCAGTCAGTCAGTGACTCACTGAGTCATTGAGTGACACAATTAATAAATTTGACCCATTATAATCCTTAAACTACTGGTTCAAATCGAATAAAATTTGAAATATGCCGTGTATTTACAATGCCTGAATGGTTACTGAAAATTCAGTCTTCTAGTTTCATCAACAATGAAGTTACATGGAGTCGAAAATGGCCTGAATTGCTTCGAAAAAAGGTTGGTACGGTCGACTTGGCGGGGCACGGCAGTGCAGATTTTATTCATAAATTTGTCCTTACAATTTTTTTCACTTTTTCAAATCATGTTAGTGTACTATAATACTGCAGTGTAGTAACTTCTTTTGTATTTATTTAATAAACTTATGTGCAATTAAATAAAAAATTGAGCAATGCATTTTAAACAACTTAAAGATCAAATATGATAATGTAAATTGTAATTTATACCTTTGAATGGCATGATTTCTGGCTCTGAATTCTGCCGCTTTCAACTGCTCGAGGTGGAACTGTTGCCGCTCTTGTATTAACTGCTGTCGTTGGTACTCGAGACCTATTAAAACACAAAATATATGTCTAATTATTATTTGATGTAAAATATGTATAGTTGCGAGTAGCATTGATTGCTTGCGGCACAATTTATAGTAGCATTGATGCCGGAATACTGAAATCTTGTTTAAATTTAAGTACAACTCAAACAGACATAACTAGACTTAAGGCGTGCTTAAATTTGAATAGCGTTTCAGTAATCTGGTATAAGTATTTGGCCGTTATACTTGGAAAAAAATAGCTTAATAATAAAATATTTATCAATTGACTCCTGAAAAAAAATCACTGCACGATTTAGTGCTCGTCTTCTCTCTAACATTATTTACTTTTACACAACTTATTTATTCAAATACAGAACATCCCAGCCCTACCTCCTCCCACCAGCCATTCCACCATATCTCACCTTCCCTCTCCCGCTCCATAGTAGCTTCTAGCTCCTCGAAGTGGCGCAGCTTGATCTCCAGCTTCTTCATCTGCGTCTCGACGAGCAGCGCCACCAGCGACTTGATCTTGCGCTCCTCGACGCCGGCGAGGTGCTTCGCCTTCACTGCTGCCGCGGCTAGGGCTGCTGCGGCCGCCGCTTGCAGACGAGCGTCTACAGCTGTTGCTTCTGTATGGAGATCGTTGTTATTTTTTAACTATTTTTTGAAGTTTTTAGAACCTTTTAACCAATATGCAAGGAATGCAGCTGTTGTTACAAAATTTTTAAAATCGGTTTACTATAACTATAAAAGCAGCTGTTACTATAAAAAGAACAATTATAGTGAATGTTTATATTATATAGATGGAAGAGTGTTTCCTTAGAATGTATAGCGGTTTTGTTAATAGCATTTTTGGAAAACTTGTTCTTATTCAACAGGAATATCAACCGATATAAATTGTTGAAAACGAACCCAGAAGTTCATGTTATTTTGATTGATGTTCAAAATTACAGAACAATTTTTTACTTTATTGAAAACGAAAATGTTCATAAAGTTCATCCCGGCTACTTAGGTTGCTAGAAGACACTACTACTTATTACCATAAAACTGTTCAATAACATTCCATTCATTTTACTAAGAATTAAATCCGTTATTCATTCATCCTATATAAGATATACATAGAGGAACAATAAATAAGGGATATATTATGGATACATTGATATACCTTTCGGGGGCGCCTCTTCCTCCTCCTTAACTTCTTTCTCCTCAGCGGGCGCTGCTCCTTCGCTCGGCTCCTCTTTCACTTTCGCTTCACCCTCCCCCTCCACTTCCATTGGCTCCCCTTTCACTTCAGCACCTTCCTTTTTCTCTGTTTATATGAATAGGTTTTATTATGTTTTGTAATTTATTGTTTAGTATTAAAAACTCATTTTTAACTTTTATAACATGATAGACTAAATTCTTTTGTAACAATGTTTTATACATTTGAGTCGATAAAATCGTTTGAACATTTATTGATATGAATTCTAATGAAACAATCTCTTAATAAATTATTATCAAAGCAGGCTGTGGCCTGTGAGTGATAGGTGGTATGTGGTGTGTGGTATTTGTAATATGTGTATTTATGAGTATGTAGTATATCTGTTCATGTATTTTTTTAGTTATATATGCCAATCTGTCTTTATTTATCTTTTATTTTTACACCGCCTTTTACTATTCACTCTTTCTGGCTTTTCCTCGGTCTCAGGTTGTCTGGGAGAGATCACTGTAGTGATAAGACCGCCTTTTGTACTGTTTTTCTTTCTCTTGCTGTTTGTAATGTTATTTCTTATTTAGTGTGCAATAAAGAGTATTTA
>DWAJ01002426.1:0-17607 GCA_018238005.1 Eurema mandarina
TCGTCATGTGCGCGAGCGTTGATTGGTTGTCCCAGTCGTGTTGTCTTTCTCGCACCAACGAGCGCGATTCTAACGATGCGCAGCTATTCTCGTCAATCGCTAAACATTTTTGACGATTATTATACCTCTTTTGTTACGAAAAAAAAAGTAATAAAAACGCCAAGTAGCACTACCTCGCTAACATTAACGAAATGACGTTAAAAAATCTCTCCAATCGTTATTTCTTATCAGTAACTTAATATATCTCTCCAACATTTTGACATTCAAGATTTTCTTCGGTGTCGAAACTTTCACTTTATTCAAGCGCACGAAATGCGTTAGAATCACATCAGATGAGTAATATCGTAAATTTATGTACGTACAGCTGACGCACTCAGACCACTTACTTCTTGATTTATTTCACCGAAAGCCTAAAATGATAAACGTTTAGTTTCGACAATTTATCTAACGTCACAATTGAAAGAAATTGTTGAAACCAGAAAAGTTTATATTTTTTACTCCCGTAAAATGTTACGGATTCCTTCTAAATGGGCTTATCTGTGTTTGCAGCACAAAAGTTGATAATAATATTTCTTTTATGAAATTAACTGAACGATAAAAAATATCAAATTCTTATCTTATTATGCCTGACCTCAATCAGAAATACAAAGGCAAAATATACATCAATTAATAGGTAGATGACTGATAGTATTGGTTAGCTTATGAATATTACTCGCTTTACAAAATATGAATCAATAAATAGCTGTATTAATTCATATTTTAGTTCAAATTGATAATTCACTCAAGTACAAAACTTAATGACAAAATGAATAAAATACAAAATATAAAAAGGCTACTTAACAACCTTCGGTTATTTTTTGGGACAGGTTAAGAATCAAGTTGCTCTCAAGAATATAGTCGAAACTGGAAATCAGTAAAAAATACATGTAACACATCTTAGTAACTATTTTATGTGTTTACATTTATTAAAATGTCAGTAACAAAATATGTACATTTATATGAAATAAATTCGCGAGTATGTTACACCTACTCTCAAAGGATATGCACAAAGCGTTTGTTTTAATTCATCATTCAAAGCACAGTTTTCGTTTATTTTCAGATAACCAGCGTGGAAGTGTTAGAAGAATGCGTGAAAAGAATTAATGATATAAATTCTCCTTTAAATTGCTTTGTGGAAAATAGATTTGAACAAGCTTATAGAGAAGCAAGAGAAGCCGATGCACTTGTGCGGAGCGGAACTAAATCTATCGACCAGCTGCTACAAGAGAAGCCTTTTCTCGGGGTTCCCTTTACATGTAAAGACTGTATCGGTGTTAAAGGTAGGATTACGTTTCCTACTAGATCGATTCGTATAGAATAATATATAGAGGGTTCCAAAAAGAACGCAATTCATTATAATTCAACAAACTTAATAGAAAAATATTAAGTTGATTCTAATAAATAAACGTCAGTTCTCATAAATCATACGAAGATTTTTTTTAATTATTATAAATTATAAGGAAAACGTGATGTTTATGCGTCGTTTGTGCTCATGAGCCTTATAAAAGAAACACAAAATTTACAAAGTTTATTATTTTACACAGTTTTTATATACACTTTCAGGTCTTCGCCAGACATCTGGTGTGGTTTCCCGACGTGATCTCATAGCTGATGAAGATGCTGATGTGATCAAACTTCTACGTAACAAAGGCGCTATTATCATTGGCACCACAAACGTTCCTGAAGTGTGCATGTGGTATGTTATGTACTTAGTATGCTAGTGTGAAAACTACTTAAGGAATTCGGCTAAAGCTTGGTGTGCAGGCAGATTAGAACACAGCACACAGGATATTAATTATCCCAGTACCTATTACCAAGAGGCGAGACTGGTAGATTATAAGTACGAAGTAACTTCTTTTAAAGTCATTGCGGTATTTATAACGTTCGAAGATTTCTTATGTATAGAATATTTATAACGATTCCAATTCAGGGGCAACTAGTACGCTCTTTATGGCATGCTTCATTTTATTCATATACAATGTACATGCTTATGCGATATGCTAAATATGTAATTGATATTTTTTTAATTATTACACTAGTATTTATATAGTTCTTCTCTCTCGATACTTATCCTACAATCCTATAAATTTCATTAACGAACTGATGCCATGTCAATCCAACATATTATTGTTTTAAAGGTGGGAAACCCACAACCATATCTACGGAAGGACAAATAATCCATATGATACTACTAAAATTGTTGGAGGGTCGTCCGGTGGAGAAGGGTCGATACAAGGTGCAGCCGGAAGCATTTTCGGTATAGGTAAGAACAAAAACATAGTAATAAAGTCTTTACACGCTTCACTACATATAAAACCGGATAAAACTTATCGTCTGCGTGCTACGAAAAATACGTCGAGAAATATATTGCATATTCCATATACATATATAGTGCATTATAATTGTTATTGAAAGTTATAGATCAAATTCATGATATAATTAACCTTAAACAAGCTGCCATGTCTATCGCAATCAATGGGTTTGTCCATTCTAGTTGTCTATTCAATTCCTGTTTGGGTATATTGAATCCCATCAAAAACATAAATGTGAAAAAGATGATGAAAAATGCGTGGTTGACGATTATCGACTTCTCCGACAAAAGAATCGATATCTAAATGGGTACAAAGTTCTGTAGATAATCTTGAAATTTATTTATAAGAACGTACAATATTAGAAAGTAAAAGTAAAACACAAAGCTTTATATGGAGAAATTGAAGCTCTAGATTTAACTTGGCTAGTTTTCATCTACTAGTTATACATATCTTATTTTTGGCTACTCAATTTATCTTCTGTATGAAAAAAAATTGGTTTGCTTGTAAAACTAGCTAAGTTTTTTCCTTTCTATACACACAATTACCAAGCTGAATGCCAAATTTCAGCTTTATACGTGACCTGGAACTGGGTTAGAGCTTTAATCTATAGGTCAGTCAGCCAACCAGTAAGTCAGTCAGTCAGTGATAAAAATGACGAAGGGGTAAAAAGTAGCTCCAGACAGTTCGGTATAATTACACACGGCTGCTTCTCTGTCTTTTTTTGAACTTGGCTAACACGCTGTCGTGTGTCTTGATGTAACAACAGTTTTAGAGTGTTGCTCGTTATTTATAATATATGGAACAATGATTTAAATGATTTCTGTGATTTCAGGTTCCGATATTGGGGGTTCAATTCGTATGCCAGCTTTCTTTAACGGAATATTTGGTCACAAACCTTCACGTAATATCGTATCCAACGCCGGACAGTATCCAATCCCAAATTCAAGTTATGTAAATTCTTTTTTGGGTAGGTATTTTAATTCTATATTATTTGTAAATGTACATTCCAGTATTTGTTTAATTTGTTATTTAACATATTTTTAAAATTAATTTTAGGTGTGGGACCTATGACAAGGCATGCAGTAGATCTTAAACCCATACTTGAAATTATATCTGGAGATAATAGTAAGAAACTGAATCTCAATGAACCTGTAAATGTAAAAAATTTAAAAGTATTCTATCAAATAAATAGCAATGCTCCACTTACGGATCCGGTTGATAAAGATATTGAAACAGCAATGTTGAAAGTTGTTGAATATTTAAATGTCAAACACAAAATCGTTTCTGAAGAGAAAAAAATACCACTGCTCAGGAAATCTCTAGCCATCTGGTTTTCCAACATGAAATCCGATAAACATTTTGGTGCCTTTATAATGGAAAAATATGACATTCTATCTATTATAAAGGAAATTTTTAAAAACATTATAGGCTGTTCTGAAAATACATTGATTGCATTATTCACTGCATTAATTGACCATGGAGGTATAAAGTTTGAAGACGAAAAGTATAAATTATATGGAAAACTTCGTGACGAGTTAGAAGCCATATTTAAAAATATGCTAGGTGATGATGGAGTATTTCTATATCCTACGCATCCCACCCCAGCTTTGTATCATAATGAACCAGTATTGAGATCTATGAATTTTGGTTACACTGCTATCATAAATTGTCTCGGTTTCCCAGCCACAACCATTCCATTGGGATTGAGCCGAGATGGTTTACCAGTTGGCATTCAAGTAATTGCAAACCACAACAATGATAGATTGTGTTTAGCCTTTGCTGAAGAACTTGAAAAAGCATTTGGGGGATGGATCGAGCCACAAAACAATGAAAAATAGTATTTAAATAGTGTATATATGTACTTTTTTCAGCTTTAACATTCAATAAAGTAATTAATTAAAATTGTAACACTGACTATTGTAGGGTTAGTACATTATGTCCTTAATAGAAGTTACCATATTTTCTGTAATTATTATAGGCACTGAAAGAAAGGGGGGGAACTATTTTTTATACTGGCAATTTTCAAAAAAGTATTTATAAAGTATATTATTTTATTTTTATATAAAATTAGAATAAAACTGAAGTTATCTATATAATAGGTGCATTTTAATGTGGACTTAGGCTTATAGAGAGTAAATAAGTGAGTCATATTACATTATATTTTATATGTATGTGTATATTTCATACCCACCCATTCTATGGAAACATGCAATAAAAATACTTAATAAAATATAAATCGAATGACATTTAATTTTGCTTGATGATATTAAAACAAGTTCATATTTATATCATTTTTAAATTCATCGACAAATATTTTTGTTAATTCAAATTAGGTTAAATGAAACTACTAAGCTATATAAAGGGATTTTGTATGAATTTATCTGAAAATCTTATTCTATTTCCATACTGCAAATAATATTTTTTCTATTTAAGTGAGGAAAATTGTGGGTCGTTAGAATAAAAAAGTATAAAACAGATAAATGAGTTTAATTTAATTACTTTAACAACAAAAACAAACAATAACACGTTGAACTATTATCTGGAATTAGCTAGATTATGAATAATTGATAGAATTTCTTTCCTCTTAGCACTTGGATTAATTCTAAAAGTCATGTCACACGAGTTTATTTCTCTATGGGATTTAGCAAACTCTGCCAATCTTTCTGTATTGCAAATGACATGTATCCCACAGTCATAACCATTGCCTTGCTGTACACACTCTTTATCAACAAAGTTGATTAGATCTGGAAACAATCAAAAAGTCAAAGAAGCAAATAATTATTTATAGCAATATTAAAGGCAAGGCATATAAATAATATATTATAATATGTAGAACAATATCTTACCTCTCTGTGACAAATATGTCATTAAATGACTAGCAAAGTCCCAAGCTACATTATGATTGCTTCCTGAAGATGAGTCAAGGTGGAAAAAACAGTTCTCTACTTTGGAATAAACTAGTAAACTCCAGTGAGATCCACCTGCCATATCCGGTGAACTGTTATCATTGAGGGCAAAGAATACAAACTTTTTAACACCAATGTTCAAAGGTTCCAAAAAAATCTTAATCTCCTCTGATGACACCATCTTAATACATTGTGTAACTTCAGGAGACACAAAAAGTATGTCATTAACATCACTAAATATCACTTTTTCTAAGTATTCAAAATAGAATGATATAATGGTATCGTTTAACCAGTGTGGTCCATTTAAAAGTTCTACATCTGACTGGTGCAATAAAGTTTCATGAAAACTTAGGACGACGAACGCCTTGGCCATTTCAAATCAAAATAGTCACTGTTTAACCCAACGAAGGGTAATAATATACTCTTGATTATCTGGCAAATGACAAAACAAAAATCGACGATAAAGCATTACAATATAATAAAATTTTACATTATGATTCTTATTTAGTGAAGGAATGTTTTAATACTCACCAGTGGGTCATTTAAAATGTTCAGGCACGTTGAAGTGGCATTCACTCAAGCAAACATTTTATATATTCTTTCCAGAGAAAAATATTTATCGAAATAAATTATATCACTCTTTCACGTTACACATGCAAGTCTCATAGTTCATGATCAGTTGTGTGTATTCATTCAGGTAATTTATTACGAAAGCGAACATTAATTGCAAATTTATTAGGAAATACTATAGTTAGGAGTAAGGACTGTCAAATGTCAATTGTCATTTGTCAATGTCATAATGTCACAACTCACAATATAAATGACATCAAATTTTAATAGGCAAGTAATAACCCACAGTCAAAAAGTAAAGAACAATAATTAAGTGGTCGGAAAATAAAACAGAGTAATTTAAAAATGAAAGTACACGCTATTTTTATTTTGTTATTTATTTTTAGGCAAAACCTTATTAGTCTCACTTTGAAAACAATATTTTGAGGTCTAAATATTGTAAGTGATATATTTAGATTTTGTAATGTTAGCTAGACTTGATAAATATATACTTTACCATTTCAGTCAAATCTTTAGTATAGTAACCGTCAATTACCTTTAGCGGTGAACGAAACCTGCGCAGAAGTCAAAAATAAGGTATCGAGGTAGCGGTGCGGCTCGCGGGGCGCGTGATCGTCGGGTGCGCGACCGTTGATTGGTTGTCCCAGCCGTGTTGTCTTTCTCGCTCCCACGAGCGCGATTCTACCGATGCGCAGCTATTCTCGTCAATCGGTAAACATTCGTGACGGTTACTATACGTATAGTTTCTTGTATCTTATAAAGTTGTGAACCATTATATTATATAGTCACTATATAATATAATGGTCGAATATTGTGTTATTATAGTGTATAACATAATATTCGATTTAAATTTATATTTATGGTATACTTTACTCTATCCATACTAATATTATAAATGCGAAAGTAACTCTGTCTGTCTTTCCATTACGCTAAAACTACTGAACCGATTAGAACGAAATTTGGTACACAGATGGTCATGAGCCTCAGAAAGAACATAGGCTACTCGCGGGCAGCGGCTAGTAATTTATAAGATTTAGATAGTAGATATTGTCTAAATTATTGTATTGTATGGCGCACGCTGCATTTTTATTTATTTATTGTATGTACTCCAGCGCACTATGTAATTATACCTATTAAGTAGTAATAGTTATAACGTTGAATGTTATCTGTCAAATCTCCTTATGGATGGATCAATACTAGTCAAACAAGAGCCAATGATAATTAGCGTAGGTACAAATGTTTAATATAGCATGGTTAACTCTAACATTCATGTTAAAAAGAAACAAGTCAGGAACTAAGGAAAATAAATTAATGTTTATTAGTATATTAAATTTAATACAATTAAAACTTGGTAACAAAGTTGATCTATATTATAGATCCTTGCAGAAATTTTCCACAAATAAAATACTATGAATGATATCTATTAATAATTTAATAACATCAAAAACATCCACAACAGTTACCATACACAGATATTGCTGTCAAACATTTGTTTTACACACATTGGTTCTCACACACAATAATTGACCCAAAAGTAATCATAGGCATTGCAAATACATAATGAACTTTATTGCTATTATATTTTATCAATGAGATTCTATGGTGGGTCAATGATACTAGGATAGGTTTGACCCACCAGCCCCATCCTTTGCATTGCCTATGATAACTTGGGCAAAATTTATACTATTGTGTCACATGAATTAATAATGAATGTACAATAAATACACAATTACATTATAAGGATACTGATTGAGCTAAGAAATAAGAAGATTGCCAATAGTAACGGAACATTCTATTTCTATGATTTTTCCTAGATTCATTTAAGTTACTTAGTGGATTCCTTGAGGTATGCAATAAGGTCTGCACGTTCATTAGCTTTCTTTAATCCAGCAAACACCATCTTGGTTCCTGGGATGTACTTTTTAGGGTTCTCCAAGTATTCAAAAAGGGTGTCATCACCCCAAGTAATACCTGAAAACAAGTTATTTTACTATAAATATGTCATATACTATCTTGATTCATACTAGAAAGCCTTGTTTTATGTCAAGGGTGTAAAATCTCATCTTATCTCCATGCAAAAGAATATGAAGTAATGTGATAAGGTTCCATCAAATATGTTATATAAGTGCCAAAAATAAATCTTGCTAATACATCATTATTAACTGATATGAATGTTTTATTGTGATGTCATTCTCATTCATAATACTATTTACTGAAAAACATTGGATAAACTATGGGCAAATGTTAATTTAATAATAATCTTTATCGTGAACAATTCATAAAAAATTATATAAACATACTACAAGAATATAAAAAATAAATATCATGTGATCACTGTGAATCAACTTTAAATATCGAATGATTATTTTTCAATTATATTAACACCATATTAAACATCACATTATTTAAAAATTATATCTTTAATAATTATTGTATGTATTAGTACCACTTTAACACAGTATGTTTAAAGACTGATATAACTATGTATTAATAAATTCAATTGTGTAGTATTCTCACATTAGCCAATCTGGTTGTATAAGGAAAAATAAAAAAAATGCACCCTTATCCAATTTTCCTCATTCGACCTACTACATTATATTCCTTACAATGACATGCAAAAGGTGTGTATGGGTATTAAGGCATAATTACTTTAATAGACTTTATTATCACTAGAAGTAATGAAAGCCATGAACATTGGTAATAATTCACAAGTGATGAAATAATAAGGTGAGTGAAGAAATATTACAAAATCTGCACTCATGTGTAGTATGGGGTAAAAATTAAATTTTTAGTAGGGATAATTAATTACCTTTAGCCTTATTGGCATCAGAGTATGAGAATCCTGGGGCTTGTCCAGTTTTGCGTCCAAAGAATCCATGGAGATTGGGGCCTACTTTATGTTTGCCACCCGCTTCAACCTGTATATATGAAATAATTTAATATAATAATTTTAATATCTATAATAGCTTATAAGCACAACTATCTAGTAAACCTAATACTTACAGTGTGGCATTGTGCACATCTTTGTACGAAGATTTTCTTTCCATTTTCAGCATTTCCAGCAGGTACACCCATTGTATTTCTGAAAAATTATATATTATGAATAATATAAAACCACAAATAATAAAATCAATACCTAAAATTTTATAACAGTTAGCCTATCATTGACAAAAGTCAAGTTTTATCTAGGTGTAGGTGATAAGCACTCGAACAATCAATGCATAGTATTCGATGTGTACTTGAATAACTATTTCTAGACTTGCATTATATAACACAAAGGTCAATGACGAAAGCGTGGACCGATACAGATTTGTGTCAATGTGACTGTGACCGTAACAGAAGTTTCATACAAAAATACATGAATGAAGCGTAAATATTAATTAATTTAATAGTTTAAAAGGATAAAATCGAGAATATCGATCTGTAAATTCCTACATTGTGCTTCGTTATTAGTAATTGTACCATTACGTAAGCATGTGAAATAACATTAAAAAAACCGTAAAATTTCCATTAAGATGTGGAAATACATATATTTTATAAATAAGACGACGAATAATTAATTCCTGTCAATTTAAATCGTGCAAATACGAGGTTATACTTTATCTTGCAAATTAAATTCCAGTGTTACACATCGTTATTTTTGCTTTACTTTTTAATTAAAATCAGATTAAACAATTTTTTAAATTAGAAGTACTATAATTAAATGCTTACTTTTATATTTGTGAATCGATGAATGGAAATTAATCTGCAATTTTTCTTGCCAACTTTGTACAATTACAACCAGTGACAACCGTCCCGAACCAGCGCTCAAATCACACGACACGCCGCGCCACAGACGTCTTACGATCAACTCTGATCCAGTGTATAGGCTAAATATATTCCTTTCATATCTGACGCGAGGGGCAGCAGATAATAAATGATTGTGTTGCTAGATAGTCAAATACATTTTAACTTGGTAACGAGAAATTTTAATGTTAATAAGAGAACTAGACCGTTTTATGATTTTTCTTCTAATATCATCACTGCTATACTAAGGAGTAATGTATCTTTATTCATAGATTCCAAAAAGATCCTTTTTATTTGTTAGAATATTTACAATCATAATAAGCAGAGTTTATTTGTGAACATTACTTCTCGTTTCTTCTATTTACTTGATTAGAAGAAGAAGATATAAAGCGTTTCTTAGGTTATTTCTATTAATATTTTGTAATATCTATAGTATAAACATTATAGATGTAGTTTGGTTGAAATTTTCAGCGATGAATCGTGTAAATGAAGAAAATGTCCCAAATTTAAATAAAAAGAGGGTATAATTTAGTCTGGCAGCTTGTTTTATATAAGGAAAAATATTAAGACTCTGTGTTAAAGATAAGTGCTGGTAATCTACGTATTAGATAAAAAGATTAGGCCAAGTGACGTCACTTTCACACATTGATTGATTACAATACTCGATATACCTATTGATACAAATCTACAATAAAATGAACTTTTACATAATAGGTACTAAGGTCACATCACTACGACATGATTACGACTGCCTTTCTTCTATGTTACAAAAAATCATTCATCATCATCATGGGGAAAGTATAGGTACTGTTTTATTACAAAAATCCTGAGAACGTTAAGGATCTGAACCTTTCAAAGTTTAAAAGCCTTGTTAACATTTTTTTGATTCAGTGTTAATTAGGATTAGCACTAATATGGATGTATTTTTGTTATTCTTTCACGCAAAAACGGCTGGACCGATTTAGTTGAAATTTGGTATGGGAATAGGTAACCTGAGTCGACACAAAAGATACTTTATAAAGTATCTTTATATATCTTCAGGAACAGGAGCTATGTGGGTAGAACCGCGGGGCATAGCTAGATATGTAATAGAGTGATATTATGTATTTCTTGTATTAATATTTTAATATTCATCTGATATTGGAAATTAATAAGACTTGAACACTTTATTTTTAATTTGAAGTAGTAGTACATACATAAACAGAATTTTTAGATTTCTTAAAACGCAATTAGGTACATAATATATTTCTAATGTGGTGTCATCGTGTTTCGTTTACTCAGTGGGCGGAGGCATATGTAGGTATTTAGTATGTACCTTCCCGCCTTCTTTCATTTAAAAAAACACCCAATGCTCAATCAAATTATGTTATACATAATAGGTAAAATCAAAGTAGCAACTACGTATTTTGAAATTAGTTGAAGCTAATTAATATAAAATAGTAAGATCACAATATATACAAGAATTCGATTAAAGTTGCTCTTATATGTGTGACGTGTGTGCCCGCAATCATCATATGATGATTATATGATGACTATTTTTAGTTTCTAGACTAAAAATAGTAACCCTCTATTTTAATTGTTTATTTAAAAAATAATGAGTAGCTATTTTTATTAGTCTTAAGTTCCGTGTCAGGATGCCAACGACGGCTATTATTATATAACTAACCTGAAAGTTGTGCTTCATATCTCATCAAGTTTTTTGCACTTGTCAGGAAATGTAAACAAAATGCTCATTTTTTCAACAATTCGACGGGTTCTTATACTTATCTCGTTTATATTGTACATTTTTTCAAGCGAATTGCGATTTTTATGTCTTTGTTACTATGATGACAAAACAACACAATTTAATTTCAAATTAACATGAAATCACGCCGACTTTTAAATCAAAAATTACAAATCTTTTAGCACGTATGACTTTTATACCGGCGCGAAGGCAACTGACCGACGAGTTTATAAATACACATAACTAACATTTTTATTTATTTTGTTTAGCAAAGTCAAGAAAAATAAACAAGTTTCGGCATTTTGTCGCTAATAGGATGACTAGACTAGACTTGTATTTCCACACAAAGATAGGATACGTTGTTATGCAAGTGAATTTTACATTTTTTTGCCTTATTTAATTTTAGTGCAACATAAAATGTGTAAGTAGGTATATTATTTTTAAATCATTACTCGTTTGTATAACATACAGATGAAAACGTAAAAAAAAATAAAATAAAAAGGATAATGTAATAAATAACTAAGATTTAGAAATTGCTAAAATTCACATTTCTTCTTGGATAAAAATAATTATTACAAAACTTCACTATTTATTCCCTCGAAAAAAAAAATCTTAAAGACATTAACATAGTTAAAAACATTTTATAAAATTATTTTGTGTAATTGAAAGAGGTTATTTTGATATCCAGCCCTGGTTTTATCGACTAGAATCCTACTGTAATCCGCAATTACCTACCTCTTTCCAGTGGAAGTCTTTTCAAGCATAACGTGTAACAAAAATGAATAAAAAACTTGCTATTGACATAGGGTAATAATTTAATAATTCATATATATTATAACGGAAAAAAAAAACAATCAAAAAACAAAATAATTTTACAATCCATGTTCTAAAGTCTGAACAAACCAATATTAACCAGTAACCTTAAAGTATGATAATGCTATAAGGATAATTATTATGTTAGTCGCGTAAATTCTGACAGAATTTGCTGCATTGCATAGGTCGTGGTGGCAAATGGTACAAGACCTGTAATGAATGCCCAGATCAGCTAAACCTCTTTTAGAACAGGAGTTTCCACAATCTCGAATGACGAAAGCGTAACCTGTAAACAATATTATAGTAGTTTATTTCTTTGACTTTTGCATAATATTAGCAAACTATGTAATACTCAGGAAATACCTTTAAAGATTATTTTAGGTGTATACAAGACAAACATACGAAGCTATTCTAACATTTTTTTAGTACACAAAATTAAGTAAATTATAGTTAAATCTATCATATACCTTTATGAATGTAGGTTTTTGTTAAGCAAGCATTATGATCCTTTCGACAATATTTTGTTGGAGTTTTTCTGTTTGGTGACCAGCACGTTGGATCATGAGTACTGGTGCAAGCATAACACACTCGAGGATGATTTATTAGCATCACATTAGATCTATCCATGTCTGATATTCCCGAACCTTTGGTGGGATCACTACGAGATTTTACATCTGCGGGTGATACATTTTTATCCAAAACGCTAAATAAAACATCCGTATCTTCTTCACCGCCTGGTTTTAGCTTTGAACCTTTATTGTAACTGCTCGTTACATCAGCAGATGTTGATGATTCATAAGCAGAATATGGGGACGTTGTTTCTTTTTCCTTGATTAAAATTGGATTTGGGCTATTATAATTTATATTATAGCCTTGAAGGATTTTCTGATTTATATTTGGATTGAACAAATCCGAAGGAGTATAAGATCGTGGGGGTGTATTTTCAAACGGATCATAATAATTGTTTGTTGGTTCATTTTCGTTGACTTGATAGAATCTTCTTGAATTCTTTTGTGTATCTTCATTACTTTCTTCCTTATCTTTCAATACATTTTTACCTACATTTTTAATAAGTAAAGATTCAAATTCAAACTGTTTTTGTGTTTTATCTACGACATATTGATTATTATCATTTACATTTGATTGTTCTTCAATGTTAGAACGACGAGTGTCAGGGGTAACGCTCTTTAAAATTTCTGCTAAAAGCTTCAGTTCTACATCATTTACAGCATGAGTGATGTTGAAAATTGATTTCAGTTTTGCGTTATTTAAATCAGAGTCATTTAATGCGAACACTGAAGGTTTGTTGTTGTTTTTCTTTAAAGATGTTTTATTTTCTTCACACTTAGAAATGCGTTTTGCTTCTTCATTGTAATGACCTTTAACGGTGTGAATTGTTTGATCGGTTCCTTGATGTGATTTCTGCGATTCTTCGTCATTTCCAAGTACCCATGATTCTTCTAAAAATAAGAATAAATAGAAAATTTTAAGAGAACCCGTTGTACATTTTTTTGTTTTATTGCTAAAACTATAGTACTGACCTGTGAGTAGAAATACTGCTAGTATTATAAATATTTTTTTTATCATTGCGACCCGTGCACTCGGGTAACTTGACTTGAGTTCTTGTGTAGAGTGTAGCAAGTGATTAAAACTAACAAAAGTTTTTTTTTAAATTGCCACTATGATTCGCTATCAGGGTATTGTATAAACTCATACTGGAATGGTATTTGAAGAAAACAATAGGTAAGTGATTGTCAATGTTCCAATAAGCTTAACCTGATATCAAAGGAATTAGTTTCATTGCTATAACAAAACGTATTAGCTCTTCAGAAATTATGTAATACAGTATTGCATCGATTCTATGCTTATATTATCGGCATTGTAAAATCAGCATGAAATGAGTCGGCCACATCAGTCAACGTTATAACTCAACTAATTGGAATCACGTTCCAGTTTCAGCTTGAACAGCCTAACGAAGGTCTGTTAAATTTGTCAATTTCGCATTTGAGCAATTATAATTTTTGTGTTATTAATTTAATTTGACGGTCTTGCCGTTGAAGAGGCCGAAAGCGTCTTATCGTCATTTTTGTTTAGGCCTATACAAAGGAGGAATTATTAAAATGTAGAGGAACAGAAATGTTTTAAGGCACTTGAGACTAATGAGTTGTAAACCTTTATACCCACGCTGTTATTAGATGAGGTTGAATATAATCTGAAGCAATTTTATTGTCATTCCCTGTTTCACGTTAGTAAAAAGTATTTGAAATGATTGGATTTGAAAGGAGGCAATTGAAAAAACGTACTCTTTGCTGGGACAAATCGATTCGCGCTTATCCGCTTTATATTATTTTGTAATAATTTTATCTTTTATTATAATACCGAAAACGCTAGAGATAATACTTATTTTCCACAATAGCAATTAATTTCACTAAAATTATAACGTTGTGTACATATATGGTAATGGCTCTATTTTATACGCAATGTCTTTAGAGTTCTTATGAGAAACAAGCACATTGTTCTTGTGTTAAATTATCCCTAGCCAAATGTGTGAGCCAGGCGAAATGTTGTAATTACATCCCGAGTCTCACTTTCTGAAGTTCAGGAAACTTGAATGTCTTCAATAGTATTTGAGTTAGTTTTGCTCCGAAAGGTTGAAAGCCTTATTTCTACCTTTGTCTGACCTTAACGACTGTTTCTTATACTTAGGATATAAACTTAAGGACTTCCTAAGTCAATTTGAAGTAAGGGGTATGAATTGATCATGTGCGTCGTAGTAGGTTATTAGATACAGCGTATACAGATATCTCTCTTTTCTATTTCACTTCTTATATGAAAAAATAAGCACATTACTAAAAGTATTTAAAATATAATTCATAATGACAACCATTCCTAAAACTCAATATTTTATTATTGATACATATCCTTTTTTTAATTTTAGAGTTTAATATAATATAGTAATTTATATTGTTCATAAGTACTTTAACGGACTGTATGTTCGGTAAAGTGACTGTTTCACTAATTGGATATTTATTGAAATAGGTATTATATAAAATACCTAAGGTATAAAAATTCAGTAAATGTTATGTTAAATATTCACACATTTATGTCACTAAAACACATTAAGTATCAAACGTAATATATGAAATAATATTATGTCAACAAAATCATCTGTCAGAAAAATAATGCTAGAAATTAGCAATCGTTAGAATTTACTGCGCAACGAAAACAAACTCAGAAAAGTTAGGATAGACTTTCCATTACCAACAATCTTAACTCTTAACAATAAAATATAATTTATAGGAAACGCCGAGGTGGCTGAAATTTCAATATGAAATTCCTGTGCCTTAATGAAAATCTTGTTATGAAATGTCACGTCCATGTTCCCCAAAATTTTATATTGGTTCGGGTCAAGAGTTTTTCGACAAAGGATCGTTTAAACTAAACCAATAACCATAAAGTTATATATTTATTGAGGAGTCCTTTATGTTATCGATAAGCTGACCGTTAACCGTGGACATTGCTTCGTTTCATTCATATTTCTTTACTAAATATTTTTCTAACGGTATACTCAAATTTTAATTCATAAGTAATACGATATGATATTTTTGTTTCATATCCATTACCTCTTAAAGTTATTAAAAGTGTTTGTGGCCTACGCTGCATCGATTTATAATAAAATAGTTAAAAATGTTCGGTTAGAGAAACAGTTACATACATACATATATGTGTTTAATTAGGCTACAAATAGTGCCACTTTTGTATTGTTATGTATCGTCATAGAATTATAAAACAATTGTGTATCACCGTGACCGATTCGGAATGCAGCTTCTACGGAGAAGTGACATATCTCAAAAATATTAGGTATATAAAATGGCTAATGCTGTATAAAAAGGTTTAATGAATATTAGTGCAATAAATAAGACGTAGAACGTATTTAAAAATTTAAGGAAAACGTTTCAAAGTAATGAGCGTAAGTAACTTTAACGACGCCATAAACTGTGCAATGTTTATAAATTTTTAGATGTCCTTCTGGACCATTATTTTGTATAAAGCACAATAAAATCTTAGTAAGATATGAAGAATGCAAAAAGTTTTAGGTTATCTAGATAAATTGAGTCTTAACATCTGATGACTCAAAGTGGGGAGCGTCGGTGTAGTGCACGGTGCACCCCTGCGCGGAGTTGGGCTTTAATAGCAAAGTTCCAGGTAGCACTGCATTGGATATGGGCTGGCGTTACTCTTACCATCAGGAGTGCGTCCAGCTCGTCTCCCCTCTTCATATTATAAATTAATATATAAAAAGAATATATATGAAAAACAACATATAGTTCTAAGAATACGAAAGACAAAAGAAATTCTATTCACGAAATAATTAATATATTTATCACAATAAGCGCAATACCTATTATAATTGGAGGGGCTTGTGGTTGCGGTTACAGCGCTTTAGGATTTGCAAAGCTTTTGCCAATTAAAATCAAGTGTAAAAATTACGTCGAAGAATAACCGCAGAAGAATAACCTCTACTAGAGCTAGAGCAAATGGGTTGTATAAAGAAATCAAAAAAGAATGAACAATAAAAATACTCATGACTCATATAAACTATATTAACCGACTTCAAAATAAGAGGAGGTTCTCAATTCGTCTGTATGTATAATATTTATTTTTTTGTTTTATTTTTAACAAAAACGTTCAAAGAAAACACCGTTAACAATGTTTAATGTTTTTATTGTGCTCCCGGCATAGTGTTTCGGAAGTTAAATCTCAAATTTACCGAGAAATAAAAGTAATCTTACTATTTAAGTATACGCAATGGAACGTAGTAGACATTTCAGCTAATTCCAGCAAAGATTATTTTTATCCCAGATAAAGCCTGCTTGCGCTTACAATTTTACAGCTGCCTCTTTTTATACGGCTATTAATCACAAGAAGTTTTCGAGAAACAAAATATATTCTTATTTTTATATTATTATAATCTTCCTTATTGTTTTCTATAATTAACTTGATTTTACATGGTGAAGACATGGTTTCAGAAAGTGTAAGATGTATTTATAATTTATCAATAGAATTGATAAGGACAATAAAATGTATAATAAATAATTGGAGACTTTTATAGATATATGTCCATATGTGTAAAAGAAAATCGGGCTAGTTCCATAATTTACATAATATGTATAACCGAAGTACCGATTAGATATTATTAAGTATATTTAAGGTTAGATTTATCTACTGTTAAGCTAATTGTCTATTAAAATCATATATAGAAAAAGATAATAACTTGTATGAGTACAATTTATTTTACAATTTTTTTATTTTTTATTTTATTTTATTTTAATTTTACAATATTAGGGAAACTTACAGCTAAAAAGGAATCAGTATTATATAATTAAAATTGATGAAGGCCAATTATCGGTTTCCACATATGGGTATTACGAATATTACTTACATTAACAAATGTTTC
>DWAJ01002427.1:0-17604 GCA_018238005.1 Eurema mandarina
GGTGATTATTAAAAACGTTGGTTCTATTATTATTTAAAAAATATTTAAAAGTGTTCCCGAAATGATTTAAGGCCCTGTCATTTTTGTTATTAACAGGTATAATTCCTAAAATATATATTTGTGTGCGCGCCTCTTTACAGGAAAGGTTCATGACGAATGACACAACATATTCCACATGTTAATTTTCTTATAAAGAAAACTTAATTTCTCAGATATTTCAAAACCCAAAATGCCGACCTCTCTGATTTTGACCCTTATAAGTCTTAAATGTACCCATGCGAAACTGAGGCAGTGAACGAGTATAGAATAAAAACTGAAATTGCAAAGCAGATTCGATTTCGATAACAATAAAATCGAATCAAATAAAATGTCCAGATCAAAGCGGAGTAAGTTGAGAAATGTTATCCATTATACGCGCCCTCACATATCACTGTAACGACCACTCAATACCGCATTGTAGATTCAATTTATATTGACCACAGGGCATTCTCTCTTAAAACCTCCCTCCGCTACTCTTTATGAAGGTTTTTATTTAAAAACTATGGGGTAATAAACTACATGACTCTAAAGACTACGTATCATAACTTTTAGCTGATGTTGACGTTATTACAATTTTAAAACATAGCTTAAGTGACATTAATTTTTCATCCTAACTAAAAGTTATATTATGTTCACGTTAATTAAATAAAAAAACAGTTTAAAAATAGGTAAATAATTTAACTTAAGCATTAATATACCTACTATGCACGCATATTGTAAAAATTAATGTTTTAATAACATCTAACTTTTAAGTTTATATTTGATTCTTAAATCTTTACTTTATTGCCCTTCCGATAATGTATCTTAACTGAAGATTATAAAAAGAACAAAAGCATCACTCCTTAATGATACCCATTCACGCTCTCATGATCACCTTTAAGTGCATATAGCCATTGAGCTATATAACTATAATTAGGCTTTTTATATAAAAAATCCGACACGAAACTTAAATTAACACGTCCAAACAGTAGGTAATCCATCTCTGGTTCGAGCGAACCTACTATTACCCCACATAAAACCCACAGCACTGCTAGAAATAGAGAATAAAAATCCTGATTACTCTTTTACACCGACATCAATTACGTTCACACGTAGGTAGGTACATTAATTAACAAGTCAATAAAGCTCTTGACAGGACATGGCCAATGTGCGAGTCTTTTACTGCAAAGGGTAATAAAGCCATAGAAAGACATTTTGCACCATTTCAGGGTAAACAAAACTTTTAGCACTCATTGGTCAACAATGTTTTACACATACATTCTTTAAGAGATATTCTTTCCATGTATTTATGCATCACTATTTACAATTCGGTTTTATGGACTTTCAAACAAATTTAAATTGCACCTTGATAATATACATAAGTTATATTGATCAATTTGCTTCTTAAAATTAAGCTTTTGAAACTATAAAGAATCGATTGATACATAGAATACTATTGTATGCTTTCCCAGCGTGGATACCTGTAGCTATGAGTCCTTATAATGAATATTCGTCCCTAGGTACAGGGTCTAACACCGATAGAGAGTTCAATACTCGACCTAGCATACGACTAACGAACAAGATGCTCGTGCAGCGATAAAGACTGCATTTCTATTCGACAAACCATGTAGCTTGTCACATTCACTTTGTATTGCTTTCCTAATATTTATTTTAGCATTACTCTCTTGTATTCAACCCACATTCGTACCTATATGTATGTAGGAACTTAAACAAAAATATTCGAAGCTGTGCGTACTTTTTGGATGAGTAGATCAATCAATTCTTCCATGGAATCGTCTTTGGAATTGTGATTGAAAAATAATTTGAAATATTATTAACCGCAAAATAACCATTACCTTAGTTGTTTGTGAAACAGGCTTTAGCCCACAGGAAACAATTTAATCCTTCATTGAGCGTCGATGCGAATATAAAAGTTAATAACTCAAGATTACAGTAATAAATAACAAAAAATAGCTAAACTTGTTTATTATTCGTTCCGATTGGATATTTTGGTAACAAAAAGAGGTAGAACTTTTACCTTAAAATTTTAAAGGAAAATGTGACTAGTAAAAATACGTAGATATATTTTATATTTTTCATCTGAACTTGTAAATATTTTCATTTTATACATTTAATGTTCAAATTATGGATGAGGTACCTAAAAGTATGTGATAATAATTAGTAAGTTATAATATTATTTGAAGTGCATTTATATTAAATACATAGAGCCAACCCGCAAAAATGCTCTTATGATTTTCTAACGTTGATTCAACGTAAATATATAAAACATCATGCCTTAAACTTCAGCTAACTATGTTACAGCATAAGTTTCCGTACCAATATATCATCTTGCATTCCTTGCATCGCATTCAAAATATTTAATCAACTAACGATAATAATAATATGTTCTATACACAACAATTTTAGAGTTAAACCGCTTATCTAAACCTAATTCCGCTAAACATCGACGATTATGTACATTTTATATCTTGTTTTAAAAATATGATCTCCGTAAATATTAGCAAAACACATTAATACAGGAGCAATAAAAATCATCGATACTTTACAAAGCCCCGCTGTTCAGAGCACAATTACACAGTAGCTCGTCGTATCAAATTAATATATGCTCAGATATAATCTGGAACTATTGAAAAAGCGTTTAAGTCTTGATGTGTATATTAAATTGTCTTAAGTAATTTATGAGCGTACAACGACATTATCTACCGCTTTTGTAACCGTGTTCATCATAATTGTTTTAAACGGGGCAAAAAAATTAAGACTACTCAGAGATACAAACGAGACTGTATTTTGTTTGTGGCTTTATTTGCTTCTGCTTTATAACAGCAACAGATCTTCTTTCTGTTTTATTAATATATTAAAATACAATTATTTGCGCGAATTAAACATATCTACGTATTTTATTTAAAATACCTTTAACTGGTTTGTATTCTTGAATGGCATTTCTTTTATGATACAAAATATTGTAATATTTCACAACTACAATATTTGGTTGGGATTTTGAGATTTAATGTCATTTACTATGCAACTTTAATAAGAAAGCAAACGCAAAATATATATCCAAATTAACATACCTTTGAGATTTCGATTAGGTATAAGTATTAAAGTATACGCCACGTCGTCTATGGATTCCACAATTGTAATAAGCATGATTGAATTACCAAACCAAACATATTGTCAACTAAAATTTTAGAGTCAAGAAAATGGTTGCTTGTTTCTGATTTCTTATAAATGTTGCCCATATGATTGTTTTCAATTAATAAATGAATTTGCTAACGGATGGATTAATTTGATTAACGCCGATATGCAAAGCGAACCTCTCCGATATCATCCACCTAGACCAGCCGCGCTAAACCTAACAATTATAGAACCAGCCGACTATAATCGATCTTACGCAATTAGACAAATGGCCAGTTTAACGAGTCCAGACACCTCTCCATAAAGTTTCTTGTTCCGCGTAAGATTGCATCTGCTGTCTTTTTATGTGTAGGAATTCGTATCGCATAAAGCATTGGGAAGCGACTCAGAACTTGTATAGAGAACTAGATTCCCATTCCTCGCGTTTAGAACGATTAGCCGTAAGGGACGATTTGTTGATACACTATCAGCTGATCCGGCGCAGTTCGCCGTGGTAGCGCAGCCGGAGCGCATGCGCCTGGCGTTCGCCCGACTCAGTGCTGCCGAAGGAGCAGCCCTTTACTAAGAAGGCAATAAACATGTGTTCAAATGCTAAGTTTTTCAAAGTGACTAAGTTGTTGTTAGCCGCCTTGACAATATTCTGTGTAAGCTGGATCGCGTCTGTAAACGAGTGGCATACGAGGGACAGATGGAATACTCCAGCGCAGAGGACATTTTCCACCATGAAAACTATAGTGGCGTACTCGGAAGGCAAGCAAGCTGAGATGGACCGACCGTCGCCGGTTACATGTGATCGCTTGCCGGCATATCCAAACATTCCGAAAATAGTAATAATAATTATTTTATACAATTTATTTTATAACCTTTAAAATATGTAAATTTGATTTCTAAGTAGCCTGCAAAATTTCAAAGTTATAAAAACAACACCTTTATTACCTATGCCATAGGGGGCAAATATTCTTACGCCCATAACGTCTATTAAAGATTATGGAAATTGATTCCAACTAAATTATATAAAAATGTAAATTATGACTCTGGGAAATATAAATTTTGAGAGGTCAAATGTTAGGCGAGATAATTATCAATCGCAAATATTTCAAGTTGAAAACAGTTATACATACATAAGACGCTTAAACGCTTCACCGTCGACCTCTTATAACCGCTAAGTAAATGAAGACATTCTATAAAATAAAGTGGCTCTTATAAATGCAAATAATGTATGCAAGAATATACGTGAATAAGCGTTAGTAAGAAAATACGATGCATTGTGCATCGTACTTTGTATGCAACATTACTTCCTACTCCCCTCAAGCTATATTTAAATGTACTGGGTCCGTACCCGGCAAATTTACATTTATTGCTTACATTAATAGTTTCAAATAAACGCATGAGTGCGCTTCTATTAAAGAGGTTCACTCATTCATTAAACCTCATAACAGCTTAGTTAAATTAATATATTTAAAGACGACCTCTATAAATAGATACGTTCATAATAAAATGGTTTGATAAAGTTAGTCTTGAATTGGATGTTGGTCCACTGAATAAGGAATAATAAATGTAATTAACCGGCGATTAGTTATGGTACCATCGATGTTGGAATTCTGTCCCAAAGATGTTGAAAAAACTGTTCATTCTGTACGAAACGGGGAGAAGTCCGTTGAAAAAACGAGCATCAAATGCCATCATTTAATTTTTACTAAATTCTTCTGACTTGATTAGACAGACATAAAAACCAAAAAATTTATTTTATAACCGACCTATATTTGGGTCAAAATTCAATAAGTAATTTTAAATCAGTGCTCATGTTATATTCTAAAAATATTCAAACAATACGCCAATTTTAGTATCTACGAAAAAGAAAACCGCCTAACAATTACCGTGTACTATTCATAGAGTTAAATCTTAGCTATAATTGGCGTCCATTTCCCTCAGTGTTCGCAAAACTAGTTTCTTATAATTGTGATAATCTATCGTAGTGCCAGTGGTAGATGCAAATAACTAGAAATCAATATTCTCTGCGGCTATTTCTAATAGTACTCCACTGCAACCGACTGCACACGAACGCAATGCTTTTCTTAACTATATAATATGTAGGTGAGCGCAAAAGCTATCTGGAATGCATCCATGCAAAAGGTTTTTAGACCGTCGAATCTATCTCAATTCAGTCGGAACACATCTGTATATAAGTATTAATAATAACATTTTAATATCAAAACCTGTTCGTTGCTTTTGGTATAAAATTAAGTAATCAAACCGTCCAATCGTAAATCTATATAATATATTTTGTATACGTAAGAGAACAGAGAGTTCATAAAAAAGTAAAAACCGTTCTTTAATAATTTTTCTTGTTCGTTTTGACAATGTTATAGCGGTCGATATACATTAATTTGCAAAAAATATATGACAGTCAAATTAAATACTGCAAATAAATTAAAGATGAATTGAATGATTTTTAAGTTATAGAACATATGAAGTTTGTAATATGAAGAAAATCGAAACTCATGGTCCAGACTCTTGCGGCCCTAATCCATGCGTCAGCACTTATTAGTGGCCTGGGAACATTATTTTAAAAAAACAATTGAACAGACCGTGTTTCTATCGATTTTTTACAGAGTACAGTAAAATAATGGACGCGAGATCAGATTCAATGCTGATTATATATCATTACCACAGTCAGATAGAATTATAATATGTGAATGGGTAAATTTGGTGCGTGTAAAACGAGTCTACGTCCTTATTTCGCGAAGGTATATTATTACACCACATTACTATAATCGCATTAATCATAACCATCACAGAGTGAAAATATATATTCAGTAAGCGCAATTACCATTATATTATCTGCGAGAACATTTTTTGTTACTATTTTATATTTTAACAACATACGCGAATGTTCTTGGTTTTTAAGATGGTAATTTGTTTCCACTTAGTACTAATATTGTTATGATAAAAATCCAAAACAATTTTTTGAAATAAACGTTCTTTTCCCAGTTTCCATTCTAACCGGTCTTGACTAAGACGCACACAAGTTATTATAAAATGCCTAGCTTTTGTTGAAAATAGTAAAAGTACGGATTCCACATTAGTCATAGCCATTCTGTCAGAGGTTTTTCATATATTTATTCACTGGAAGGACAATTACAAATGTGACTTATTTGCTTATATTGAATCGACAGAGAAACTTCCCTCGAATACATTTTAGTATCTAATCACGACCTGTAAAAGCCTTGCTAGGGATAAAGAAAAGCAACTAATAGAATGAACAAATCAAAGATTACGACTTTTTTTTCAAATACATATAACACTTTCGATTTACCCATCGAAAATGTATGCAGAATCTGAGTATATTTAAAAAAAACATCTTAAGTGAAGCATATAGGTACGCGTATAACTATAACTTTTCCCACAGAGTCAGTTCGTTTACCTAATCATAATTATACTTGTAAATCCAACTGGAATATGATATCACAACTGGTTTTATCCCTTTTAAAGATTTTATTATCTTTTCCTAAGAACATTACCACATTTAATAGATCTAGGTTCTATCAAGATTAAAATACCGATTTTCTTAG
This sequence comes from Eurema mandarina, assembly GCA_018238005.1. Taxonomy (NCBI): domain Eukaryota; kingdom Metazoa; phylum Arthropoda; class Insecta; order Lepidoptera; family Pieridae; genus Eurema; species Eurema mandarina. Next base: position 6,747 of record DWAJ01002427.1, read on the forward strand.
GAAGATACGTTTAGTGACATAGTTATATTAATCTTTTGTTTATTATAAATTGTTGTAAGTTCTTCAAAATGCTCATAAAAGAAGAAAAAGAAACAGCAATCTTATATTTTAAGGTACATACAAACATATAATTATAAATAAACATCATATCAAATATAAACCTACGATTTTAGTTGCCATGAATTAAATTCGCAGGAATTCGATTTTTTCGTTTCTTAAATTTAATTGTTTTTAAGAACTTTTTATAGAGTGCATAATATGCATTACATAATGCTAGTACTTAGTTCTACTAAGAAAAACGTTATAAACAATTCTAAAAAGACACATCTATTATAAGAAACTTCCAAGGCTTAACAACATTAATTGACGCTTAATTATTTAATTACATATACGGGATCATTAAGCACATTGTAAACAGTATTAAGACGTAATTCTATGCGTAAGTAGGGAACTGGAGAGTACGAACGAATTGAACACTTTTTGATAATGTTTCATGTATAAAATATTTGTTTTTAACTAAAATAACTTAAATATCAAGTTTCCTAATTTTGTTTAAATATGGCTAGTGGAAATTTTTAAACTTAAACTTGCATAGCTTTTCAACTATATTATTTTTATATATTTGACTAACATTACTTCGCTATCTGTCAAATAACGTATGATCTTATTTCCTGTTTATCTGTATGAGTATATACAACAGATCTTCTCGTTCAAAATTAGTACAGTTATGGAGATAACAATGTAGAACATAATTTGTTGTAAGGCTTGTTTTTACTGTTTTACAACATCCGTTCACAAACGTGACAGGAGTAAAAGTCACGTCTTTATCACTAAAAAGGAATTTCTGAACGTAGCACTATAAAATGAGTTGTTTAGATTGTTACTCAACAGTTAAAAAGCTCACGGGAGTAAGCTTAAAGTCTTGTTAGTTATTAATATTATTAACCACAACTGTTTCCAACACCAAATAGATAGACCATTGAATTATTGATACCAATACATCAAAATGTTTTTTTTATATATATAAACTGTTAGCTATTTTTAAACTTATATAAATTTTACTGAACAAAAAAATGTGGGTACACCTAAGCTGCCGGTGTAAAATTTCAACCTATAAGCAGAAATATTGTACTCGCAAATATCTTTTAAAATCACATAAGATGATATACTCCCAGAACTATATAAATTTAGAAGTTGTTCATAAATAAAGAGATAGGTATCAAGTAGGATAATATCGATGAACATAAAATTGAATGAATGCTGCAAAAGGAAAGATAGAAACATTTAGTGTACGTAAATAAAATACGCTTCAGGTAAGCACGCGCACAAAATAGTGATACTTTCGTAATCCTCTTTAGCTGCAATTTAAAATATTGCTATTGAATTTACATTCGTTCGGTTTATTCATTTTGTTGAATTTTTAAAAATTGCAGCAATATTTTCCGTACTCTACTTCTTTTCTTGTCGTGCCCTTAGTTATTTATATTTGTATGATAAAAATGAGTAAATTCCACTGACATATTTAATAGCGTTAATCATTCTCGTGTTAAATCCTTAGAAGAGATTCCGATTAAAATTCCAATTAGAAATTGATGAATAAATTGACCTCAACAACAATAGAGAAAGGACGTAAAAAGCGCATTGATGGTTACCAAAGCATAATGGCTAATCACGCACGACTCTTTTACCATTAAACTCATTCTAAAGGCAACTTTTAAAGGTCTCGTGTATGATTATAAACCTTAAGGTTTGGTAACAAAGTGAACTTTAAAGTGTGTCCTAGGCACGGTTTATTTCAAATTACTTAGAATAAATCAGACCCTACATAGACTTTCTCGAACCAAGACGGTTTATGTAAATTCAATGCAACTATCTCATTGTTAAATAAAATAAGAAATTTGAAATGATTGCCTTGTTATCGTCAATAAAGAGACCTTATTGTTTAAATGAGATATCGTTTAAGTAAACGAATAAATTTTCTGTTTTAGAATCGCACGTGGTCTCCCTTTTCAGAGGAGTCCATATGGCAACCAGTGAGCTATACCCCAGTGTCATTATATGCGGCTTACTACGACGAGAGGGCGCCACAACACTATATACGCATTCTCGCCATTTTCCACGGTGAGTAAGTACATACTCAACATGTTTCTGTAATAATATAAGTGTGGAACATGACTACAGCACATTAGCTCTTGTTTATGACAGAAAAAGAAAAAAATTCCACAGAGGTTATCTCCCATGCGACGGCAAATTGTGCATATTTTGGCATGTTTATGCAAATAAATTACAGCACTTTCGTGCTCAGAATGTCAAGACCAATTAGTTTATAGCAATCCTTCTTGTAAGCTATTATATAACGGGCTATTATATAAGAACCTACGTGCCAGCGTCGTTTTCTGTCCTAGTAAAACAGACTAAATGAATTATATATAATTAATTCTCCGTGCTACTTACAAAATATTGATACATATCGATACAGCTTCATAAACCTCTTGTTTTAATAAGTAAACTCACGTAGGACGAGATTTCAATCTAACTGTGTCCGAAGTCCATTCGCATTTTACTAGCCGTATAAATAAAGAAAACCAATTAATTGAAGACCACTAGAGTGAGCCGTATCGAAGTAAATCTGCCGACTACCGCCTTAAGGTCTTACTTTTTAAGCAAAGGAAATTTACGTCGAGATCATAATTTTGCTGCGGAGACGGTGCAGGGGCTGCGATTACTTCGTATTTCATACATAAAGCCCGTGACATTTTTATTCCTAGCCAGGTTTTATTAATTTAATTTCTGAAATTCATCTGCTATATGTACTGTATTTTTAATTAAGTAAAAAATATAATAACAAGATTACAGACAGAAGTTACGCATACTTGTGAGCTAAGTAATCTATTATATATACTTTACTGACGTTTCGTTTAATTTAAGCTGATGAATCGATAAAGTAAGCATAATTTATTTTACTCATCTGGACATATCTAGGCGCCACGGTTGACGAGTGTTATTGATACGCCCGTGGGCGCATACGCAAGATGTGGCCGATAATTCAAAAAACAACTTTACACATGGTCATTACATTAATACAATTACGTATATATTTTTATGCGACCTGACCTGGCTATGCTCCTGGTATTTTCAGAAACAATAAATCAAGATGTCTCCATTAAAACATCAGATTGTGCTAAAAGTGATATAAAGTCAGTAAAATACCTTATATCAAGGTAACATATGGTGCAGAAACAAAAGTGTTTGAGTGTGGTGCGGCGACGCGGCCCGCGATAAGCCCACACTCATTTGTCACTCGACCCGAGCAACGCGTCGTGTAAATTCCATCCTGGGAGAGATAAACGCCTCTCCTATATTGTGGCTAGCTCGGATTAAAACAGCACTCCCACCAGATGGTTTACCTTTTTAACGTCGGTCTGCACTCTTATAGAACGATCAAAAAGGGTCTATCTTTCTACATTACACAGCGGCATTATCTGCTTATGATACTTAGCATGCAAACAATCTTGCGCTATCCTCGGATAGCTTAAGATTACAGTATCTTATTATGAAATCTAAACAGTTATAACCAGGAAGTATCTTCCCGGCTTGCCATCGAACAACCGTTTTAATGACAGCCAAAGGAAGGCACCGTTACTGACGGGCAGCAGAAGGAAATAATTCTAGAAAATGACTATTTATTTATGATATAACCCGATGTTGCAACGTTCCTGTTACGAAGCTATTGATATTCGTCATTTACTTATAAGAACCGAAAGCTGTACACGTAATTGTATGCACGTTGATGTTGCCTTTTGTACTTTATTTTCAAAAATCTCTTATACATATTAAAATTTCGGGTCAAAGAAGTTATTACAATTTTTGTACCTTATATTTAAAGTTTATTCTTTTGCAGGTCGAAACGCGTCGTCGCTACAAGAATTATACTGCCAGACACGATCTCTAGATAGAACTGACACTTCGGTTGAGGTCGTTGTTGCAAAACCATTAGAAATATGGTGGCCTGATTGGGATACCAGTAACTTAGATATTGATACACCGCTTCTTCTATCATGTCCGCTCACAGAACCATTAAATCATACTTCCGTCGTATCTATTGTTACAGAACCTTGCAATGATCCATCCAATGGATTCATTGTCAAGCCAAGTAATAACTCCAAATATATAAGAACCTTCACCGTATGTGTCAAAGATATGAATTTTATTAAAGATATATCCCAAAGCCTAATTGAATGGATACAGACAAACAAGATTTTAGGCGCTGATTTGATTGATATTTATATCGACCACGTTGATAAAAATACTGAGGACATTCTTCTTCGTTATCGATCAGAAGGATTCGTTAGGCTGTTTCAAGTTCCTATTAAATATAAATCTACTCGTACGCTGTGGCAAAGGCGACGCGATCATATTATAACTTATAATGATTGCCTCTATAGAAATATAATAGAATCCAAGTTTATTATACCCCTAGATGTAGATGAAATATTGCTTCCAAAAATAGCGTACACTTGGCATGGTTTATTAAAGAGACTACCTTACTTGGGTTGGGATCCAAACTATCATTCAGCTATATTAGTAAGAAATGTATTCTTCTTTGATTTTATGCAAGACTTGCATATAAATAAAGCAACGCACATTGCTAGAAAAAAGAAAAAGGTGTACGTAAAACGCGATAACGTTCGAATAAAAGACTACAATGATAATTTTAATAATATTATATTAGAAAAAAAATTTTCTAGTTTGAGCAATAAGTCAGATAGTCATATTGATAGCAAATATTATGATGAAAAAAATTGTTTAATAGAAATTCCTTTGCCAAAAATTGCACGAAGCATCATACGCTCAGCAACCATAAGTCCTATAGGTTTTTACAGTAAAAGTTTTATGCTTACAAAAAAAGTTCTGACAGCGTTTAATCATTACCCTTTAGCAAGTATTGGGACTACAGGTTTTACTGGATGGACGGCACCTCTGAAAGAAGTTCAGGTCAATCATTATAAGGTAATTAAAAATATATACATATAGGACTTTATACTATTATTTTCATTAATTAATAACCTCTCATATTAAACTATCTACATTTATTAACTTAATCCTGATATTTATAGTAACTACTCGTACCACAACATAGTAGAACTATAAATAAATGCATATTTCTTACTCATAAGGAATCATTATTAGGCTAAGAACTGGTACATGAAAAATTTTGCTTAATCGGAACACCTTACATATTTACTCATTAAAATAGTAAAATTGTAAAGACGATAAATAAAACAATGTTTTTGCAGGAATCCTGCAACACGACAATGGTAGCCGAATGCTGGGAATACATGAAGTATGGAAAAGTCGACCGGTCTGCGGTGCGCCTGGCGCGCCGACTCACACGCGCCATTGCTAATAGTATATGCTGATTAAAACGTTAAAATCCATCATTTTTTTATTAATAATGCTACCTTTATCAATATTTATACCAAAGACTATTTTACTGCGTAAATTAATCTAAAACATAGACAATAAAAGTGGCACTTTTCATTATTATAAATTATAAATATCAGCAATAGTGGGTACAATAAAAATCTCATAATTCAGTTGACAGGTACAATCGCGGTATAATAGGCTCTCAAACATAAAATTATTCACAGAATCCGTAGATGTTTACGGCTTTTTCGCATTCCCGATGCACATAAAGACTAGGTTTAGCTCATGTTTAACCAGTATTCTTTTCTAAGGTATCTTTACTTCGCCAATTAAAGAAAACTCGTTAAGTTACCATTTAGCGCCTACAGTTTATATCTCTTCAATCTTATTTATTTTATAATGATCTTCGATTGCGTTAAGATTTTCTTATATAAATTGCGTCTTTTTATGTAGGTGTATATAAATACATTATTATGGTTTAGTATACTTATGTTAAAAATTTCGTATTTATCCGTGACAACATTTAGATCTTAATGTAAGGAAAAATATTTTTATTGATGTTTTAAAATTTTATAGCATATTAAAGCATCGTGTAAAGATTATGTTTTAATTTAACCCGATAAATGCATGTTATAATTGAATTAATACAATGCTAGAAAATACTTGATATTGAAATTTCTATTTTTGATTTTTTTTTATTTGTTTTATTGTTGGGTAATTGAGAAAAGAGCTTTAATGACTTTATTTTAATTACGAACACGAATGACTAAATAATTTATTTAAAGTTGATTACCTATACATTATATTTAAGGTACAGAAGCAAAATACAAACTGTGCGATTGACTCATAACTTATAATGAAGCATTTCAATACAACAACCCATAAAGCGATCGCAAAATAAATAATCGAGAAGTTCCAGTGCACAATAAAGAGTAATCGTGCGTGACAAAATAAATCTGTAATGTCGTTTCATCGTGTGGGAATATGACTTCACATGTGCGAAGAGACGACAATATCGACCGAAGAAATTACTACGGCAATTTATTCACACTAGCAAATTAAAGTTTATAACGTCGCCATTAATGCCGTTAAACTCTGCATTGATTCCTTTAACGTTTGCTATAAAAATAAAGAATTTGAACATACATACCTAGTTAAATAGACATAGTGTCAATTGTGTTAATTATAAATAAATGCATATTTCTTATATTTCTTTATTTTTATACACACCTAAGTTATGGTTAATTAACACAACAAAAAAGGGGCACGTGTTGTTAGGCCTACATAACATAAACTTAGTTTAGTTATATCATATTTTTTAATTGACATTATATATTAGTCATTGATATTTTTTGCTTATTTAAGAAGGAGATATTTTCTATTTCTCCAAACAATGAAAGAATCCTTGACCAATTGAACCATTGATAAATGTCAAGGATTTGTTAAGTTTCGACAGAATATCAATTTAATTACATTGATAATTATAATGAAACGAATACGAAAACAAAAAAGCTCGTTGTAAGAAATTATCTTTACAATACATAATTTTATTATATTACCCTATTATAGGTCTGTAACGGTAAATAAATTAAGTTATTCAAGTCCTATTAATCTAATAGGTACATGTAACTGGCATCGAAGTGGAATTGCACGCTAATTCTTGCACATCAACTTTATAACGATCCGATTAAATTGAATATTAAATGATAACGAGTTTATTCTAGAATAATAATTTTTATTTAGTATCTATTACATCGCTGTAACAGGAATGTACTAGATTTTAAAAATTTATAATTGATATACACACCAATAATTATGTTAAAAATGTGTAGTTATAAAAATAAAAAGAAATAATAGAACTATTAATGGACGTTTTAGTTTTCAAAATAACTTAAAGTGAACTCATAAAGTATTAAAGTCTCGAATGGTTGCCTTTAGTCCACTGATTACGATTTTAACAATTCAACTGCGGTCTTTACAAACACGATAAATAAATAAAACATAGCAATTGAAATCCAATTACAGAATTATCTTTGATCTGGAGTAGTGTTTAATTTTCGCGGTGGACGCAATAAAATCGTCTTTGCATTGTACGCTTCAGTGTGGTAGGAGCTGATTAATGTAGTGAGCATTGATATCACTTTATCGAACATCAGACCGTACGCACAATGTCCAATAAACTAAAAGATGCTATCGTGTGCTGTAAATGAATCAGTGCGGGCTTGCAACTCGAAACTCGAACTGCGATGAGTGCACGCTTTATTGATACTGACATTCTCCATTTGTTTCCTTTGAACAAACAAAATCTTTTTAAACTAAAACATTCAATACTTTCTTAATTTAGCATTCCAAACGTGACCGTTATTTTGTTTTATCTCGAATAGCTATCCAAAATGTCACGATTTTGCAGTCTCGACCTCTCTCCATAGCTTGTCCATATTAATACTGAATAAAATCACCATCCAAATGCGTATGTAAATCCTAAATCCTAAATAATATTTGTGTAACATTTTAGTGTATCGTTCCTTCATTTTGGACTTAGCCTCGAATTATTGATAGATTCGTTCTAAGTAACCTAGTCTGGTTTAATTTACCAGAAGTTTTTATAGAACTTTCGAGCATTAAAAGCACGAGAGCGTCATTTCTCTGGTCCGTGGGTTAATATGATTTGAAAGAATAAAAAGTTGATGTGGTGTTTTATATTATAATATTCTTTTATTGCAATAAAACGAAACTAAGCATGGTACCTAAATTAGGAAGACAAGAGGAAAACGAAATAGTTATTATTAAATAAAAATTTTGTTCTCGTTAGCAATGTAAAGTTTATATATAAACCTGACAAATTTAATACATTATTAATTATTACTAGTTTAAACTTAGACCGACCTATTTTTTCGCAATATTTCTTCTTCATATACCTATTAATCTAATTAAGTAGAAAATAGCAATGTTGACGCTTTTATTATTAAAATAAAAGGAAAACGTAACCATAAATTATTGACTCGCATGCATTAGTAAACAAAACGAGATCACTTAATCACTTTATACTATAATATATCATACCCTGCCCTGTTTTGCATCAGATAGTCATCGAGCCCGCGATGAAATAATATGAATTGCCATCGCAATGACACATGCTAAGTCATGAATGATTATTATTTTCTTTAAGGGCAATTTACAAACTAGACATTTAAGTATTTAAGGTATGTATATTAATTTATATAAACCTTTATTTATTAAAAGAGATATATCATATTTGAATCTTACCTCGATATGCCGGTTATGTACCTATAGCATAGTAGACAAGCAGCGACTTAAAAGTCTATGAAGAGAAAAGTATAACTTCACAGTAAAATATCAGTATTTATATACATTGTGCTACAAAACAAGTGTCCGATCCGAAAACCTCTTACTATATACCGGTAATAGGTCTTTATTTTGCTATCGTTCTGAAAAAATAACATAGTTAATTTTCCCAAACAAAAAATAATCTAAGTAAAATTGCACAACTTACATGGTAACACCGTCTCGCGTTCACGTGCTCTGCTTGCCATACGTGAGTTTCCAGCATTTGTAAATTTCCTTGAATTTGTGTCAATTTTTCACTAGAAACGTAATCTTTAAAACTTTTTGCATTGCTATTTTAAGATACAGATTTTTTTATTTTATTTTATTCGATAAGGTTTTTAGATAGAGATTATTACCCTTCAGGATCGGACACATGTTTGTTAACTTAAAATTACCCCATCGGCAGTCATCAACCGTTTCAAATCGCGTTTAAATTGTAGGATATAGGTACATAATTATCAATAACATTTGTATATTTTCTTTTCTTAACATTATCAGATGTTTGTTCTCTTATAAATTGTAAGTTAATTTTATTTTGGTGCATATACGAAAAGGTAAGTAGTAAAGCAAACATTGATGCTAAATCCAATATTAAATTAAAATTTATTGCATCTGTATCCTGCGAATATTGTGCCTTAAAGACTCGAAGCGGTCGACGACCTAGGAACAATGTTAGGGTACCTAGGTTCTGCCTTGTGTAGTATAAGGCAGGATAGAACGTCGAACCCGGAAGCTCATTTTGATTTATGGGATAGATATAATAAGAGGCGCTATTGGAATATTAATAGGCTAATGTAATGGAATATTAAATATGATTACTCATATGAATGAATCTAGCGTATCTATTAGTTCTTGTAAAACATTAAGAGCGAAAGAACTTTTTCATTACGATTGTTGTCAGTGCTATCTAGATGTTAACTTATCGTATGTCTTTTTTCTTAGATTTTACTATTAATCCATGCAATCTCTTTAGAACGGGTTGGCTTGTATTTTTGAAATAACAAAAATATTTGATAAATTACGTGCGCCTTAAAAACGAATTATCTCACTGACATAACGTTACTGATATAATTTTGTCAGTACCACTTACTGTACTTACGTATCGTGAATCAATATTTTCTTCCCCTATCTTATCATACATTCCTTTTTTGTCATAATGTCTTTCTCTGATTAACATAAGCATTAACAGTCATGTTTAATATCATCCATAATATACAAAAATTGCATCGAGTCAAATTTATTTGCAACCTGGGTCTTTTAATATCCTTATTACCTGTAAGTATAATTATTAATATGGCAAGTGTAAAAATAAAGAACAATCGCCATCTTAATTGGACAAATTACTAACAAAAACTAAAGCTAACAATTAGTTTGAAAATCATATATACAATTATTATGTTGTTGAGCAATAAAAATATAAAGACTTATTGTTAGTACCTACAATTTACGACCGACTTTAACTAAGGTGTAGTTTAATAATTTCCCTTTTAAAAACTTGGATATTTACGAGTTTAAATTAATACGCTTGTTTGGGTACATCCCATATAAAGTAGCGCCATCTCTGTTGAGGCGTACATAAATTAAAATAGCTCCATTATTAATATTGTTAGAGGTATGGGTTTCGCCTAACTTTCTCGCCATGCTTTAAATGGATTTATTACTTAGATTAAAATCTACTTCATAATACTTTTATAATCTCCGACAAAAAAAACTCAAATTTATATTCATATTTAAACATTTTTTACCATGTACCTACCTACTATTTTAAACGTTTCTAATAAAATAAACAAACAATTCAAATATAAAGTATCTTTGGTATAAATTATTTTATCAAATTGTGGTTACTTCATTCAGTTACCGTTATGCACTTGACCAAGATAGTATAATGTTTTCTGACATCACGGCTAAATTGCCTATCAAAATCGCGATTATAGCGCGCGTCATTTATGTTTAGCACTGGACGAGAATAGCTGCGCATCGGTAGAATTGCGCTCGTAATTGACGTATTGGTGCGAGAAAGACAACACGACTGGGACAACCAATCAACGCTCGCGCACCCGACGATCACGCGCCCCGCGCGCCG
>DWAJ01002428.1:0-17601 GCA_018238005.1 Eurema mandarina
AGGATAGTGGATCAATTGTAGATGTGTATTAATTCAGTTGTGTTACCAATGCTTATGATAAAGTTATTCAAGAATTTTGGAAATAGCTAATATATTGACGTGTATATTAGATTACAATTATATGAGTACCTACGACAATCAAATATCTTGCCAAGATAGTATTATCAGCCCATATTATCGATAATATTAAGAGTGGTATCATCGGTAATAAAGACAGTGACAATGCATTTTTTTTGTATGTATTAGGTAATTGGTACTTGACTTTATTATTTTGTTCTTTTATTTTAAGTAGTTAAAGTTGTAAGTTAAAAAACGAATTAATTACATAAATATAAAGAACAAAATTAATAATCAATTTTCGAGATTTACCTAATGTTAAAAACTTCCGATTTTAGGATAATTGGCGAAAAATAAAGCATGACGTTATTTGGAAAAAGCTTCACAAAAAGGCTAGTGTGGGAAAGAGAGAGATCTATAGACACGAAAATAGCAGATGACAATAATTGACAATTGACATTAATTGACATTATATCTTGCCGGGTAGTCGCAATTTTGTTATTGAAAAAATGCGAGCGTGTTGATAATTTAAATAATGTTTAAGTTTTATATTTGTTACCACCGATATATTATTGCAATTGTTGTTACCGTTACGTTTTTGGTATTGTAAATTATCCGTCAAAACTAAAAATTGATTAAAACCAATGATATTATATAAGAGAAAAAAGTGTTCTGCACAGCAGCAGCAGTACACATACGTACAAGTCAAAACGATAGAAAGGAAATAAATGATAAAACCAACAAGAAAAAAAGAAGATAGCTTTTGTCAGTTTCGCGTGAATGCACCGGTATCCAAACATGTAAAGGTAAGACATCCTAATCAGGATGTTTTTGCATCTTCATTCATTATAACATATGTATTTAATATAATATCATTGATTAAAACATTAGACGGTTAATATCAGACTTTTGTATGAAAGTGAAGAGTTCTAACTCCTAACATATACGTAATTTGGGTCGGACTACACGTCGATATAACGTGGCCAGATGTGAAATAATAAAAAGAATTTTTCCACACTCTCCAAATCGACTCGTGTTAAGGCCAGTGGAACAAAGGACTGCTCGAGATCCCGGTAGGGCTGAACAAATAATATTAAAATATATCTAATATATTTTATATAAAATATCATATGGATATTGATATAAGAAATGTATTAATTTGGAATGTGGATTTTACAAGTATAACAATATAATTTAGTGAGTTTTGGGACGTAAGGAACTATTTAAAATATTATACCAGTTTAATTCGTAGCTTAGTTATTATCCAAGAAAAGCACTGATTTTATGCGGGAGAAACAGTGCTGTGGGGCTGAAAAATTATACCTTAAGAAATAATATTTTTTATAGAACAACATGATCGTATGTAGAATACGGTTGTACGGCTTATGTAAACGTACGATAGGTATAGTACCTAGGTATATTTTTGTGTATGCTTTGTTATCATTTATTCCACCTTTGCGATAATCAAGTTAGTTAGTTTTTCAATCTAGAAGTAGATATCATGTTAACGTTATGTTGTGAACGTAACTATATTAATACTAAATTTTTATTTATGAATATTTAAAGATTTTGGACCAGGTTCCAAAGTAAGAAAACACAAAATGTACAATACAGAAGATTCTTGTAAACATTATAGTCGAATTATATTTGTATTAGGTACGGTAAGTATTAAATTGCACGAAAGAAAACCTTGTCGTAGAGTGGCAATAATTCTCTAAAGCGTTCTTATAAAGACGGAAGTCCTTATCAAAGTTAATTTTGGCAGAACGTTCATAACGTTTTTTCCTGCAAAATAAATGTAAAAAAATGATTATTGACACGACGAACATATAACCAATTTGTTTATGGTAAGATATTCGTATTAAATTTAAGTTTTTTTTTTTATCTTGAGTAAACAATATATTTTTTCTAAAAAGTATAACATAAACGAGGTTCTTAAATAATTGATATTTTTAAGGAGATTGTAATATATTCAAACATGAAGGTGATATACACTACTACATTAACGACTAATTACCACCTTAACAACAAATACTTTTGGCATCTACAGATAAAAAAGCAGAAACTTAACAATTTACCTCATACATTCCACCAGTCTTCAGTAACATCACAATTTAAAGCAGACGCGAAATTCGTTGTTCAATTTTCGAAACGATACGCTGAAAGGGGAATGCAAAACGGTAAAATTGCGAGGAAAATAATCGATGGCAACCCTACCCATAGGGGTGGCTACAAAGAAGTAGTTTCGCTTGTTCGTTAGCCGTAGTGGGTCATTAGTTATGTACAGACGTCGAGTTACGAATTATATATCTTTGTGTCTCTGATTTTGAACGTTCGTACATCTTTTTAGATAAATTTCCGTTTCTCGTTTTTCCTTTAGATTCAATTCTTTGGCTGTGTATCGTAAGATGTTGAATGTAAAATTATTTGAAGCGGAAATATTTTTTGTTTTAAGTTTTACTGCTATGAATTCAATGTTAGTAATAATTATTGCTATATTATGAGTATAAAAGTTTGGATAGACTATAAAAATGTATACACATTATAAGGGAGGGAAGACTTGTTCAAGATATAACCCCAAAAAAACCAAAACAGTCAGGTTATAGCTATAATTTTTCAAAATATTTCTAGTTAATATATATTAAACAAATTATTTTATTTAATAGATATTAACGGCATTATATTATTCGTATATTTCGCGTTATAAAATGAAAGACATATTTTATAAAATAATGAGAAATTATTTTACCTATAATTAGCACAAATATATAATCACTGTCGGGTAGCTTGATATGATAAGATTGCGTTTTATAAGATTTGTTAGATAAATAAAATATTAATTCCAAGTCTGTAGTTAAATAATTATCAATTATAAAACGGTACAATAGATATATTTAATTACGATAATAAATATGGTTTAAAATTAATAGAATTTTAATTTGTTGGCTTATTAACTCAGAAATTATTATTAAATTAGAAAAAAGTATACTCAGGAAAAGAACCATGGGTTCTATCATGTATGGGTATATCCGGGTTATAATATCATTAGTAAAATACAATCTAAATAAACCTTACAACGTGTGTTTATGTATATTAAATATTTGTTTTGTAAGAAAGGTGTGGAGAGCGAAGAACCTAGGTGCCATGAATGGCATCTTAATAACACCTTAATGTGTAACTAAAATCTTGACGCCGGGGAAACATTAACGGAACTCGAAAACGAGGTGAAAACCTTCCAGGTTTTTGGCAACATTCGTCAAGAATGTCTGCGCTGCAAGCGGCGTAGCCTTACACACGACGAAATATCTTAACCACCAGACAGGCTAAAATAAACCTTATATACTACGGAATACGGAAAACTTGGTAGCATGTTAAAATTTGCAATAATCTATGGACCAACTTGTTGAAATTCCGTCGCCGTCCGGTATACGGAGTTGCCAATTTAATGTTCTAAACGGGAGGCAATGTGAGCTCTTGCACTGTTGAAATTAAGAGGGTTTTCCTTCGTTTTTCAGTTAAGGAGTTCGCCAAATAAATTGGTCGTTTGTGTAGTAGGAAGAAATTTCGCTAGCTAAGCTTTTGCTCGAGTGCCCACTAATTTTGTCCAATCGTGGTTACCGGATAACGTGTGAGACACATTTTTAGCTTCTTGTAATTCTTTCTGGGTGCTTTTTATTTTTTCAAGCGAACAGACTGGGATATTTACAGCGCGGTTTTGCTTTGTCGCTGCTCCGCGTAATTTATGGACTTTTGACCATGTACGGTTACTTTAGAGGGAAATAAAATGAAATCCTCTCTGCGATGCGGTGCTGGAACCAACGGGATTTTAGATACACATTGTTCGCTGTCGCTATTTAATTTCCTCTAGTCCTTATAAGTATTATTTCGATAAATTGGACATGATGTTTAATAAAGACAGCTACGGTAATAAAATATAAATGTTTATAGAAACTTAAGTACCTATATTCTTTTTAATCTTTTGTTCGTATTGGATATATTGATGGATATTATTTATCCTATCATAGCCTGTGGCTGTGGCACTAGTAAATTATATAATTTTTTATAGAAAAACCATCTGTTCATCGCAAAATTACCCTCTAGAACCATAACCTCAAAAATTATAAAATATTTTTAAACCTTACACGTACAATTATGCACTAATAACGTCCGTATATTCAGGTCATGTAACCTCTAATTGAATGGACTAACAGTTATAATTAATTTCAGATGGCGAACCAATAAAATTACCGGAAAACCTGGAGAGCCTGCCGAGGGCGGAACATTTCGCCGCCCAGAGACACCGCTGGAACACCAATGAGGTATTTATTCGATTTAATAATACTAACCATTCGCTTCGGTTTTGGGTGAAATTTAATAATAACAATACTGTAAAAATAGCAACGCTATCTAAAAGGTATATTGTGAGATTTAGGTGGTAGAAAAAAAAACTGAAGTGCTTTCGAAGAAAACATTTTAACTCAAACGTTTTAATTGTCTATTATAGACAATGAGGTCAATAAAGCAAGTGTATAGTGATCATCAGTGGTAGAAAATCTATGACTATAGACCGATTATGGTTGCCTTGCTTAGAATGGTCAGCTTCCCATATAAAAACAGGCGTAATGACATCTTATCACATGGGGCAAGCAAGCAGGCGAGCCACCTGATGGAAAGTGGTCATCACAGCTCTGAAGTGGGTTGCCTGCCTTTTAAAAAGATGTATGCTCTCTTCTTATAATTATAAATTTAATGCATATTCACGCAAAAACATTAATTGTTAATAATAGCGCACTTAAGAGTCGCAGACGTGGAAACTGTAGGTGTGAAATATTTCAACGCTGAGGGATGCTAGGGATAACTATTCAAAGTTTTAACAATGGCGTCGCGGACGCAACTTTATAGGGCGCGGTGATTAACGGTTAATTAAAGTTATAATTATAAGGGATCCCTTTTCTATACAATATATAACTTGAGATCCTAATAGAATTTAAATAGTACGTTGGTCTATTTATTTTAGAAGTAATTTTGAATAGGTTATTTTCTTATGTTCATTATATTTTTTTTTGTATATTAATAGTGCGTGTTCAGAATAATCTTCAGTGATACTATAAGCTTGAAAGTTGGTTATCTTGTCGCATATAAATAAAAGGTCAAAATAATTGTATGATTATTAAAATTCAAATAACAACCAATTAATTGTTTTTGTGTTAAGATGTTTTTAAAAATATTCAATTTGTTTACATATTTCCGTAGTCATCTTTTACCTTCCTGATTACACAGTTCTGTAAATGAACTAGCTGGGAGCGACCAGTATGTAAATATAATAATGCACATTAAAAAGAAAAAAAATCTGTTTCGTGCGAGGTTGGAGAAACGTATTTGTTTACATAAAGGCAATGAAACAATAAATTACACGGCTCTTTAAATATACCATTATGACTTTATTAAAGTAATGTGCCTGTTATGTTTATCGTTAGCATAATGATCGCACATTATTGAAGTTCCTTTTCTATTGCTCACTACATTTTCGCGCTTCCAACCGCCATCCTGTTTTATAAAATATCAATAGCCAACATTAATTTCACAAAGATAGAATCGAGCTATCTCATGTGACTTTCTTTTGCAATATACCATTATAAAATAGAAGATATTATACCAACAATTGATTTTTGCATCAAGCGTAACGCAAATAATTATGAGTACCTACATACATTATTACCTACCCTTTATCTCCTACAAGTACTATGAAATTATTCCTTTTAAATATATTTGTAGTACATACGATCTTATAATACCGAGACGAAATTTAGTAGATCGTTCATACCTAATTGACGTAAAATTTACAAACGTATATTTGAGGATTCACTTTCGAAATTGACGCGCGATCTATAGAATCGGCATTAAACGTCCATTTTAAATCTCAAGTATTGCAATTGACATGTTCACTCGTAAATCACACCCGTTTTACTCGCAAGTGTCATCTGAATTATTAATGACCGAGCCTGGAGTGCCTTTGGGAGTCTCTCGTTTAGGAGGGACGTGCTAAAATCTCAAATTCACCACCTATATGTTTGCCAAACGCCTTCGCCTTTTTCGGGATAGCTGAGGTGTTTGATTTTTTATATTTGCTCAATCTTACTGCTTGGGGTTCTTAATGAAGACGATAGTTGTTGGTTTTCAAATAGCGTTCGAATTTTCTAAATCTAACGAATTGTCACTTTATGCCTTTGTATAATATCTTTGGATAAGGTGGATTACGGATTAGGACTAAGATAAATAGTTGCGATGCTACGTTTTTCGGAAATGTGCATGCATTTTTTCTTGATTTGATATATATATTTTGAGGTGAATTTAATATATACTCCTTTTTAACCGACTTCATTGTATTAGGATTGACAAGAGTAATATTGACTTCAACGAATGCGCATCAGGAATAATTTAAACTATGAATTATATCTTAAGATCATGCAAGTCTAAGTCGAAAATCAGTACCCAAATCCATCGTTCACAAATCGTGGACCATTAAGATCTATTAAACGCCCATATTAACTGCCACTGAACGATTTGTCGATTTGACCCCTAACTCTAACTCTAATGCACCAAATCCTATGTATGGTCGCTTGGCGTAATTACGTTAATGTACAGTGCTTAGTCGAGGTTCAGTTAATCAACGGTTAAGTAGGGTGAAACATGGAGATATGAGGGGACACTAGTTTTGCATAATACATGAAATAGCTAATTTATTCCCAGGTATGCCGCGTTTGATAGTTGGAATTTCGGCATTTTAAGTTCGGCTAAAATATTCCGCCGGATTAGGTTAATGTATGAGGTCTTTTTGGTTTCGGCAAGAATGGACTTGTTAAGATTCTTTCATGCTAAATCTATGTTTAAATTGGAAATGAAATGAAAAAGTAGACAATTTTACGTATAGTTATTATTATTGAGTTCACAATAAAGCCTTGTGAAAGAAAATATTACAAGCAATATAAACATAATGCTCACTGTTCTATAAATACATCAAACAGACATCCATTAGACTTGTCTGATGTGAAATATGTGGAATATTCTAGATAATTAATTATATGATTTGAAATAATAAATAACACCAGGCATTACTTAAAAAACATTATTAGTTAAAAAACTTATAAATTTAATTAACTATTTAACTTCTATTGCTATCAAGGGTCGTAAAGACTTTCTGAATGAAATTCGCTTTTTTGTATTAATTTTCCTACCAGCTACAATCCCACTGTTTCAATCTTGTGAAATCTTAATTCCGTTTTATTTGAGGGTAATTTGGCATTCAAAATTATATAAATGTCCTTTGATAAAAGAAAAACAAAATCGAATGAGTAGGTTCAGAAATTTTCCCCTACGACGTTACCTCTGAACCTTATTTTTTATAGTATTATATATTCACGCTTAATGCAGATTTCATAGTAAAATAAAGACTAATATGCTTCACCAACACAAGCTCTAGTTTTATTGCAAGCATTGCGTTGCTGACACTCCACAACATTTCTCTAAATAGAGCATTAATCTGCTGACCCTCCGTTACCTGCGATGAGACCTGACAAATTAATGATTATGGCTGTACCGACGAAATGACATATCATTTTTGTAGCTAAGACCTTAATTATACTACCCTGAGGTCATGGCCCTGGGGTAAGCGTATTGTAGTGTTTTAATGATACGACGAATTTTCCTAGTTGAATAAAAATTTAATAATTGTTAAAACTTTAAAGTTTCCAAAAAAGGTTCCCCTATCTGCTTACTATGTGAAACATAGTAATCTAAAATACTTTTGTTATAAGAGTATCCGTGTAGTTGGATTCAATATTGAAGATATTTTTTGAATTCTAAATATTGATGAGTAGATAATGATTTCATGTTGTATTTGTAAGAAACTTAATAAATTAATTATGATATCATATTAGGAACAGTTAGAATTCTTTGATAGTTCCATTTCCTGGCTATAAAATTAGCTATCTTCCTACAGCACTCGGAAACCCATACAATAACATTGGTAGCGGCTTCTACGCGATAAAATGTTTTAAACAGTATAGCTATATAAAGATAACATTGATGGTGGATGTACCGTAAACGAGGAACGAGCTAAATAACGGAACACAGTAAACACATTATTGTTAATGAATGGGGCAAGATGGCGGCCGGCCTGACGACACTCAAATGCTTTTGTTTGTTTTGCTAATCTTTCCGGCTAATTCATATAAATGTGCGGCTGGTATGTTTGAATTATTCTTTGATTAATATGAAAAAATATGTATCTAAAGTAAGTCTAAGTTTTGGATATAACGTGTGAGACATTACTAAAAGTTTCGATCTTTGGTTTTGTGTTGCCAGCTTTTTATACGAAGGAGATAGAGAAGAAGAGAGAAAATACAATATGAGATAGAATTAATAAGAGAAGACCGTAGTACTAGTTGTTATATCTCAATGCCAATGTGGTACACACATGTGGTAAATAAGTCATTGTTTTTCTTAGTTTGCATCAATTGTAACTGGCTAGATTATAATTAAAAAGTAATTACTCCCACGGAACTATAAAATATAACATATACATACTTCCATACCATCCATTTTTATGTGAAAAACATATCAAAACACAAATACGTAAACAAGCCAATCTATCTCCTCGCCTGAAAAACGTATTAATATCTAATTTTGTTCAGATCATTGGCTCTTCTAGTTCGGAAACGCAAAATTTCCTACAAAGGATGGAGTTGTTGAGTTTTCCGATGTTTTCCACGGATCAGTGGCTCTTACCCTCGTTACGCTGATAAAAGTTAGATTCCTGTATGAAGGTAATTTTTAATCTGTATATGGCATCACCTTTGAAGTTAAGAAGTTTCAAACATTACGGGTACCTTTTAGGGTATTTATAAACGAGTATTCGCCTTAAATGTTAATTTGTACGAAAGTAGCAACACTGTTACTTTGTTGTTTTTGAAGTAATAACGTCTTTGATTTCTTCAAAGAACGTTTTATCATAAATAATTATTTGAATATATTACCATGTATTTAAGTATTTTTTATGAGCCCGTAGCGTAGCAATGTTGTAGCAATCTTTTCGATTCAGCTTCAAGAATTATTATCTATATAAAAGTAACGGTTATAACAAGTTAACTATATTCTTATTTATTACTCTCAAGATACATACAACCAAGATCATTGTTGTAATATACTATTTCAGAATCGTCAATTTCTATTCTTGAACGTGTCACAATTGTACTTCGTCTATTTGTCTTGGTCGGGTAGTAATTTAATAAATGAGATCTAATTTGGTAGCGTATATTATACCGCTGTATATTACGCGTAATATTTAACGGAGTGAGTTTCGTAGTACATTAACAGCATAAGCCGTCGCGTCGTATGAACTGTAAGCAAAATAATGAGTATTTAGCGAAACTTAATCAAAGCGCTCGGCTAATTAGTCGTGCGTAATGTACGTATTAGAAACCAAAATGACGCACTTGACGTATTACGTGCAGCGAATCAATTAATTGTATTTCCGTTCGCGCCAAAAGTCCGCCATGTTTTGTGATACAAATGGCGTCTGTCACGGTAACCCGTGCGGCGGATTGATGGGCTGTGTCACCGTTCCAGCCAGTCTCAGCTTTTTGATAAAGATGTTTGTTTTAACTAGCGGTTTTAGAACTATAGTGATACGTATCGGGTGTTTGGGGATATAGTCTGCGTTGGTTATTGCTGCTATTGATTGATTGTAAGGAACTTAGTACAAAAAATATATATCCTTACTTTACTTAAATAATAATAAAAAAATAATAATATAATATGATTCGCAGTTTTTCTCGTTTTTTTTTAATTTTTCGATACCTCCCTGAATTTGAGTAGATTTGACATTGACAAAAAATATAGTTTGCCATAAAAAAATTAAACCTCAGCTCAAATATACCTACGTCACAAACTGACATACTACCTTTTGATAATAATGGAATATCAGATTAAACAGGTAACCTGAGAAATATCCATAAAAAGAAAAATCTTCTTTGAATTTAGATTAAATGATGAGATATAAAGTAATGAAAAACATATCGTAATGATATCTTTAAATCAAAGGGTTTCTTTATAAACAACTTCAAAAGAAAAATTAGCATCGGTTCTTTTTTTCACATACGAATAGGTCAACTCAAATAAATAGGCCTTTGTCAAAATCTTAGACTATATGATTTAGAGCTGATACTAGAAAAATTACCATAAGCACTACTTTCTGTTACTTTTGATGGATGGTCTAGAATTCTGAATACATGTAATCTGAAAACCTTGTTCGCGTCAAATTAACATATATATTTGGAGTTGGATTTTATTCATTAGTGTGTAAATTGTATGGGATATTTCAAATGTTGACATTGACGTTTAGAATTTAATAAAACGAGGTGGTTAAAAAACCGTCAAAAAATGTTTTCTGTTATTATCAAATCAAGTTGAGAAATTATTTAAGATCGAAATATCATATTGACCTTCTCTCAAATAAAAACACTAGTGATATTATCATATAATTGAGGAGCTCTAACTTAAAGTTAAATACAGACAAGACCAGAACACTTGAGAAACACTCAAAATCTTCCACCAAAAGCAAACCTCTTAAAACGTTATGAAATAAATTGCTTCAGTTCTTAAAGAGTTAATTTACTTTTTATTTCATGAGCTCAAAAGTCAACACGTTGACGTATAAAAAGGTGTCTAAAATTATCAAGCTGAGTTCCTTAGAAATGGCTTCATCATACGAGTAGCCGGTCTAAAATTAAATGGCCCTGAAGATACGAAGGCGGGCAGTGCGGCCTTAAAGAAATGTTAAGAAAGACGGCGCTTTTTTATTCTATACGGCTCATTAGACGTGCTTCCAAAAAAGACTTATCAAAGAGAAGCGGCCGATTCAACGATCGTGTACCTTATTGTTCGTGTAACACAGCTGTAATTGCAATGGATCCCCCTCGGCTGGGGAATGGGGACACGATTTTGTTTAGGTTAAGTGTTTTTGTTAGGCATTTTGTTTGCGGAAATATAGCTCTTGGAGTTGAACGCGGAATTCTTGTATATGTCACGAACGCCATCTGTGATTCGGGAAATGTTAGTTTGAGAGAATATTGTTTGAATGAATATTAGGTATACAAGTGAAGGTTAGGTGAGTAGGTAATATTAAATAGAATTTCTGTATAATATTGTTAAATAGATTTTTGAAAGTAAAGTCGGAGAGAAACTAGCAAAGCAAATACCATTAAAATTGGATCAGCTGTTCTCAGGATTCAAGTATATCTAAGTCTAACGTGGCTTTACTTATACTAGCCGCTTCTACAGATTTACCTGTATAGAATTTATTCCCTTTGCTATACTGGAATAAAAATTTGCCAACTAGTAAAACAAAGATATCGAAGAAAAAATATTTAAAAAAGTAAACGCCCGATTTCATTATTCATGAGACTTATTTACGTAATAAGATATTTGAATATGGCCGCGTTACTGACGTCTTGTTTAAATAAGAAACGAGCCTAACGATTAGGGATTCGCTACTTTATACAAATCTAATAAATATGAACTTTTTCGCTGAGTTTGCTGACGCGATCATTAAGTAATTTAATTCAGTATAATTTTTTGAAGACTACGGTACGTAAGACTTAAAACAACAATAAGTGAACTTGTTTTCAACAACTTCATGTTTCATTAACAGCTAAGACTATGAGCGAGTTATGGATTTACTAGATGAAGTGAAAGGCAAACAATCTTCATATCTTTGATATTTACAAATGCAAGACACGTAAACTATATTGATATTAATTTAATACCTACACATTAAAAGATGGAAAAGTAGAAAATAAACTACCGTATATTATTAACAATAAGCCGAAACGGTGAGACAAAAACTGCTACATTCAAAGCTTCAGCGCTCGTACATTCAACTCATTTTAGGCAATTTATGCGAATCACAGATCTCGGCGAATCTCATTGGAAGATATATGCCGAATATTTTTCCACGCCTTCGCCTTTTGTTCAGTTAAAAATACGACGAATTTAGATCTTAATCTTTTGAGACTGAGCTCTTTGAGCGGTAGCAGTGATGGATTCTGAAGGAATTTTTGAACCTCGTTTTGTCCGATATTTCTTCCGAAGTTAATCCTTGAATGTATCTAAGTTGTTTGGAAACAATACTTATTGGTTATAACTATTTTACATGGCCTTTTAAATCTATCATTTAAATGTTTAATTTTATGCATATCCGTTTTAAAAATAGATAGTATTAAAAAAAAATTATGTAAGTTACCTTCTTGGAAATCTGTTTTTAATGTATCGTTTTATAAAAAAAATATAAATATATATAGCCCATTGTACCTAAAATAAATCTGTAATAGATGGCTCCCCGGCTGTTTATATATTTAAATATTTCTTATGAAGTGTTATTATAAATTAGGGAATTTTTCTAGTACAATCACATCCATGTAGTTTTTTATAACTTACGAACATCAAGCTGAGGGGAAACCTTTCTAATAGTTATTGTTAAGATAGTTAAGTTACATTTTATCGACATTAAGCTTCGATTCACTAGGTAAATGCACTCTTGTTTTTTGCTCTGGATTTTGTAAACGCCAACGAATCTATTTCCAAAAATTATTGTTATAAGTACTTACTATTCATGAAATAACTTTTATAGTGAAGTAAGATTTTTCACAAGTGCCATAACTCTTTGTGATAAACGTTGAAAGTTTTTGTGAGTTTACATTTTTAATATATTCTTTGTAACTCTATGTTTTTCCCGTTTCTCGTCTATTTACAAACAAAACGGTGTTTGTTTTGGTAACAAATAATTTTTTTAATGTTTTTTAATGTTTAAGTTACTATTCAGTTTTTTACTGTTTACAAAATATGATCTGTGGGTGTTTTAATATTTTTTCTGTCGAAATCAACGAAACGGGTGGTACTAATGCGCCGAGTAGTAAATCGCGCTTATACTATTTGTTCGAGGTTTAGCATATATACAACTTCTCGATATTGGCCCTAACGGCCCTAACCTGCCAATTAGTGGTTCGACTAATCAAGGAACCCTTTGGTTCAAAGGAAGGTCACATTCCCCATTCCTTCACAGGATAACATCCATGATTGTGGAAATCTATGTATTTTTACGCGAATACAACCGCGGTACACAATTGTTAGCTATTTAAAAAAAAACACTACACACTTGATAAACCAACTCGTACAAACTAATTATAAGTATATATTAAGTAATTTATTCTATCTGAACGCAATAAACATATCACAATTTAAAACAAACTATTAGAGTCACGACAACATTTTTGAACGTCATACACACATTAATGCAATTTATTAAAGAAAAACACAATTTAAAACGTGTTTCTGT
Source organism: Eurema mandarina (assembly GCA_018238005.1). Classification (NCBI taxonomy): domain Eukaryota; kingdom Metazoa; phylum Arthropoda; class Insecta; order Lepidoptera; family Pieridae; genus Eurema; species Eurema mandarina. The sequence continues at coordinate 13,451 of DWAJ01002428.1, forward strand.
AACAACGCAAAATTAGTATTTGTAGTAACATTTTCTTGCTGCCCGAATGTTAAGGAGATTGCATTTTAAACACGAAATTGTAGGGTTGCTACTTTGGAATGTTTCTTCTTTATAAAGCTAGGGTATCTTAAAGTTTTAATCAATATGTAGGTAGGGATGAATTTTACAATTACCGCGCATTAATTGACGACTATATAGAACATGAACGCTGTAGTCGCTATATATTTCGAGTTACTTATGATAATAAATAGCATATATAATCACATCTGTTATACTTTCAAAGGATCTTCAACCTGTCACTTTTTCCATGTATATTAAAAACACTTCTAATAAGAATATCTGTATAAAATATATTAGTATACAGTATAAAAACTTAAATTAGAATTAGTATAACCCGACCAAAAAGAATATTTCAAACATATAGAGTCACAACTTTCTAAGGCACTCAGAATAACTTCCTAAACAAACGCTAATGGATAGAACGTATAACGAAGACTTATTTTATTTCCACAAAACAAGACATCAACCCAACACTATTTAAACGCGAACCTTGTAAAGATAACGGCAATAACTGAGATAAACAAAAATACAAGAAAACGCTAAGTGCAAAGTTGCACCCAACTTAACTAACTAGCGAAATAATGGACCTAATTGCATCGTGGAAGTTACACGGGGATTATAAAAATTAATGATTCGTTCTTAATTAGAATTTCACCTACATTTGTGTTTGTTATTCGGCAGATGGAGGGTATTAACTAATTATTTTTTTAACACGATTACAAGATACTTTCGACTTCTGGAATTTGTTAGAGATGTATGAAAAATACCTGAAAGTTTATTACGTTTTTGATTAATAAAAAAAATTGTCAATATATAATTTAAAAAAATAGTCAAATGTATATATGTATTTGTCTAGATCAAACAAATAACCTATCCTACCCTAAACCTTATACCCCCCCTTTTTTCTTAAGAAAGATCCTTTTATATCCAGAAATATTCTTAAAAAAAACAAATTATTAATTATGAAAATCAGTTCAGCTGTTATGGAGTAATGCACTAACAAAAAAATTTAGCGATTCATTTTTATAATTTAGATTAAATTTGCTGTAACAAATGCAATAAAGTTTAGATAAGCAATTAGTAGTATATAGGTCATCAGGTTACAGCCATTGTGTGAATAAATGGCCAATGTAGGCCAAGTTTTGGACGATATGGTTTTTTGGTTGTTTTGCGTATTCTATTCCGCTTAGTATGGAACTTGAAGGTTCTTATTATTAAGTTTCATATGAGGCTAGCCCTATATATTTGGTATTATTTTAATATATACGTGCTAATATTTTTAAGAGGTACAGTTTGGATTAAAGGTTTATTGAGTTGTGGTACTGTATACAATATATTATAATAGCGTTCGAATTTTATATTGTTTTGATATAAAATTTATTTCTTTGGCCTATTTTCTATTGTGGTTAACAATTATAGAATAACATTAATCTGCCATTAGACTTTCGTTATATACATTTAAAGTATTTACTTGACTCATTTTTTAAGTAAACAATCTAAGAATAATTGAGAAAGCTTTATTTTTAAAACACAATTCAACAACGTTTACCGTTAGGAATTTCCCGTTCAAAATATTATAAAAATAAACAAACCCATCGTTTCTTCGTTTTACCTTTTACTATTTCAGTAATCGTTAAAGCATTGCATATGGAGATGCAATATTATACAGTCAGCGACATTGTTCTATCGCAAATGGCGTGGCCGGTACATAGTACAGTACACCACTTCCTTAAACTCATATGAAATTCGTCGACCATCGCAATAAAACTTTGTCTACGACAGGCTTTGCTCCAAATTGGCTAAGACAACAATTTAGATTCAATTTTGATAACCATGTCGTCGCTCAACTTATTCACCGTTGTATTCACTTGTTTTATTGCTTGAAAACTTTAGCTTTGCATGAACCTAACTTAACGTGAGCTTAGGTAAATGGTTTGGATTGTAACTGCTTTAGTTGGCTTTCGTATTCATAGAAATACTTTTGGAGAACATTTTATACTACTAATATTATAAATGTGAATGTTTATGAGAATCTATGTATCATCCATACACATATATATGAATGTTATTTTTTCACGCAAATATGGCTCGACCGATTTAGTTGAAATTTGGTAGATAGGTGGGTACCCTGATGAAGACAGGGTATCTGGTACCTACTCATGTCCCGGTATTGCCCCGGGAACGTGAACTACGCGGGTAAAACCGCGGGACACAGCTAGTATAGTAATATAACCATGTAGGTACTTTGCTTAACTATGATTATATTAGTGATGAATGTTTGTCGTTACAACGCCGCCATATTCAAATGACCATTTTCCATTAAACCAAAACAGACTATATATAAATTATAAACGATATGAAATACGATAATTCTATGATATCGAGACGTTTCAACCATTTCTAATAGTAACCTTTGAAACCTCATACCGGAGAAGCCGATTAAATATAATTTATGTTGGGTAAAGCAATTTACTTTGTATTTATTGTAATGTATTTGCGTTGGGTCACTTGTAGATACCATTATTACAGAATAAAATGTTTCTATTATATTTCGACATATAATTAGACATAGACTTCTGCTGCTAAGATAATAGATTAAAATATATACGTCACGGTATACGGTAAAGTAATTCTAAATAAAAAAGTCAGGTCCATATTAAAAATGCATCGATGTTTGAATTTCCCTAGATCGCACTTGTAAATTGTTTAAAAAAACAAGACAAACTTGCATTTCTTTTATAATAATATATGTATAGATTCAACATAGACCAATATTTTATATTACAGCGGCTTACTTTACGTAGCACTTCTTGCGTAGCGGTTATAGTACGCGTCATTTATGTTTCGCGCTGGACGAGAATAGCTGCGCATCGGTAGAATTGCGCTCGTAATTGACGTATTGGTGCAAGAAAGACAACACGACTGGGACAACCAATCAACGGTCGCGCACCCGACGATCACGCGCCTCTCGCGCCGCACCGTTACCTCGATACCTTATTTTTGACTTCTGCGCAGGTTTCGTACAGCGCTAAAGATTCGTGACGCGTACTATACTTGAAGTTTATTATCTGTAAAACGTGGTTTGTGACAATTTTGCCTGACGTCACGGATATACTCCTATAAGGTTTTATTAGTTAACGTTTCAGTCAGTAGACTTTATTAGTAAAGAAGTTGACTTAAACCAACCATTATATACAATATCACTATATTATTCAAAAACTTTTTCAATAACCATTTTCATCGATCATTGACCTTTAGCTCTTTTCTAAGACATCGTTTGTCACAAAACGCCAGCCTAATCGAGCAAAGGGCACACGTCAAGTGACCCGAATACTGTTATCCTGGTGAAACATTAAAAACGGTTCGAGTCCCGAATAGCTATCGAAGAATAATTTAATATATTCAGGGTCTAATACGGTTATATTGAAGTCGTGACCCGGACGTTCAGGCAGGTATACAATGATTTTATGTACTTTTGTTGTCATAGTACAAGCAAATAAGCAGGAAGGGTGACGTCAGTGATTACCTCGAATGCTTACGAACTTTAGTATTCGCAAGAGGTCTCGCTAATGTGTTCCCCTTTTATAAGTTTAAACAATCTTAAGGATCATACGGTCGGTGTTTTTAGTAATCTTTTTATAAAAAATTACAAGTAAAGTGGTACATAAAATTATTAAAAACTATAATTTATTTTATTTTAGATACACTGAGAGGCTTACACAATAGAAATATACAGGTAAAATTACATTAAACTACTTATATTAACATGTGCTGCTCTTAATCGTGTATACAACTTTATAATAATATACTAATTACAGGTCTATAATTAAAAACAACGACCGATTTTTAAATGTCATAATACAATAGTTTGTATATAAAATGGTTATAAAGACGGAGAGGGTATAGTTAATAAATAAATTAAAAATATTTCAGGACATTTATACACAGCGCGATCTAGTTCCAAGCTAAGCAGAAAAGCTTGTGTTATGGCAACTAGATAACGGAATAAATTACATATACATACTTTTCTTTTGTAAATACATACATACAATACATAGCAACACCCAGACCTCAGAAAAATACAAATGCAC
>DWAJ01002429.1:0-17597 GCA_018238005.1 Eurema mandarina
AAGTTAACTCCTATATTGATTTATAAAAATACATTGTTGTCTAAAAAACGAAACTGTAAACTAAAGTAAATTTTCTTCGTACAAAGTACCTATCACTTAGTAGATATTACATAGAATTTATTAAATATAATTTTAAAGATGCTAACTTTTACTTAGTGAGCGCACGATATAATCTTATTATATAAATTACGTGTCACGTTATTTATCCGCGATCGACTCCTAAACTAATGAACCGATTTTAAATTAAATTTGCACACCGTGTGCAGTTTGATCAAACTTAAAAGATAGGTTTATTTATATCATAACTAGCGAATACGTGCCCACTTCGTTGGGCATAATGTTAACAATCCTTTTTTTATATAGCATATGAAACTCAGCAATAATGTGGCTTTCTATTGGTGGCGGAATTTTTAAAATCGGTTCAGTAATCCCGAAATTTCTCCTTACAATTTAACAAACACACAAACTTTACTGCTTTATATATTAGTACCGATATATGCGAGCGAAGCCGGGCTGGGTCGCTAGTACTAATATAAGTTTATCATAGTTACTTGGACAAATATTTCATTGACTCCTATAGATTATACGTAAGATATAAAGCGTTATCAATGACTAACGCTGTCTCGTATATAAACCTCTTGCGAAATAAGAAAACTCGCTAATTGGCTCATGCGAGAACTTCGCTGCAGCGACTTCATCCGAATTTCCATCTCCTCCCCCTCCCCTCCTGCCCGTACCCCCCTGCCCCTTCTTAGGAAATTGATAAAGTTGGTCCCGATGTAAGGAATTATTGAAACTTTTCGTGAGCACAACAAAATTCAATAAGTGACAGTCTCTGATTGGAAAGTCGCGCGTTGAGTTTCACCTGCGACGCGAGTTGGAAAATTCTAGACGTTTTTGGTTAATTCATTTTCACTAGCGAATCACCCTGGCTTCTATGCATATATTATACATATAACACTATGCATGTATTATACATATAAACCTTCCTGTTGAATTAGTTTGTCTTAAAATCCCCATAATAATGAGTTGCGTAGTTTCAAAAATTTGAGGGACATACATAGGGATATAGGGACAGAGAAAACGACATTGTTTTATGCTATGTAGTGATAATAACCTATATATGTGTTTAACAAGGCTATATCTATCCTACTCGTATTATAAAGGCGAAAATTTGCTAGGATGTATGTAACGGATTTGGCGTATTACGTAACTATGTAACGGATATATAAGTAGATTAGACCATTGATTATTATTATAATATGATATAGTTTTAATCACGCTTTCACCTCGGAAAAAATAAGTTTGCGAAAACCGTGGTGCTATTATTGTATCATACTTTAAAGTTTTAACTTATACTCTTAACCAGTATGTAAAAAAATATCGCTAATCGCTTATGACTTACTCGCTCTCTTGTAAGCGTTTACGACATTTTCTTTCAGTAGCGTTTACGGTCTGGCCGGGACGAGCTTTTTTAGTTTATTAGCAGCTTTATAGCTCAGTTACAGCTGTGTAAAGCTGTTATGGCGTGTGCTCAAAGGCTTACGTAGAAGTGCCTTTATTGACTTCACTTAAGTTTGTTAGCAAATGTTAAGTATCAATCAAGTATGTTTTAAGTATTGTATTAAAAATTGAAAAATATTCTAAGAATATACTCGATCATTTTATAAATAACTAACTTTAAACTGCGGTTTCGCAGTTTTAGTAAAAAGCCTTTATTAAAATGGCATAATGATTGGTCCAGTATTTTTGCGTATATTCAGTAAGAATTTTGGGTCATTTATGATACTCCTAAATAATGTGTTTTTTGGCAAAAGTATTTTAAAAAGCGATCACAAAATATATTATATTATTATATTAAAATTATGCTCTACGACAATTGTTTAGTTTCATTTTGCACAAAATAAATAAATCGAAAATCTGTTCAGTACTTACAAAGATTACATCGTCACTAACTCTCAATTTTATTTCTTTATACGACTTAAGCTTCTATCAATTTCTTAATAATAATGTTTGTTAAAGTTTTGCCTTATGCAGGGGCATGACGCGACTTCCAATACAAATTTTATCACGAATTAATTTGGTTCCATTAGATTATTAGATCTTTATCCATTAACAATGTATTTAAATATTTATAATTTTACATATAACGTAGTACATAATAAAACATTAATAATCTTTTATTAGATGATTCATTTTTATGTGTAATAGTCATTTAGACTTTTTTTGATAAGTTTTCTCAGTGTAGCTCATTTGAAGTACATGTATATAAACATAATGTAATTATGCACATTATAGGGTTCACGCAGTATAGGGTATACCATCGTTACAAATCGAAAATATTCACAACACACATGACAAGTTGACCGCTAAACATAATGTTTATTTCATATCATCGTATTAGATAGAATATCAAATGTTCGCCGTCGTGAATAATGTACGAGCTAATATAAAAATGTGTCACGTCGCCCAAAGTGGCGGGACGCTCGTGTGACGTCACGCAAATCGTTTGCGAGAATTTGAATAAACGAGTTTAGGAGCTTTTGCGTTTCAGCTCTGCAGCTGCAAATTAAATATATTTTATATTGGAGCAAGAGCGGTATTTAAGGCATTCAATTTAAATCGGTTGCATATTTGTTTAAAGTACTCAGAGCTTATTTGTACAGTGTCACGTTGGCTAAAGTGGTGTCACGCTGGTGTCACGTTGATCAAAGTGGTGTCATGCTGGTGTCACGTTACATTAATTAAATAAACATGAATGGATTCACTTCTTCTTGCTTGTGAAAAATAGTTTTTGCTTTTATAAAACTCAATTACAATGCATGTCTAAGCATGCTACTATAAGTACATCATTAGAGGAAAGATGTTTTCTTCAGTAAAGCTGAACCGTTTCGAAAAAGACTTTCATTGTTTGTTGTGTCATGATACACATAGGTTATTGGCATTTCAGTACTTAGTTACGGGTTTAAAAGCAAGACTAGTTGATAGGTGACAACTTATCATAATTTACCTTACCTTTACCTATCCTTAAAAGGCTGGCAACACACTCGTGACATCACGAGTGCTCATGGGCGGCGCTGATCACTTTCCATCAGGTGACGCGCCAGTTCGTTTGCCCCCTATTATATAAAAAAAAAAAATTTTTTCATAATGTACAAAGTCACTTCTGGTAAAAAACTTTCAAGATTGTATTAGCCGTCTAATTACTTCTTAAACCTCCGTAAACTTAAGACGGTAATCTATTAAACCCTTTCCGCAGATTAATCAAAGTTTCCTTTTTAATTAATTGTTTTAACTCACTGTAATAAGTTATGACGTTATAATGCTGTAGGCGGTTGTCCGGCAAAGTTTGAGAAGCTTGCATCGGATACAGATTCTGCAACAAAATGGGGGTCTTTGAAAATGTTCAATTAATAGCTTAATTGAATAGCTGTTCAAGATTGTTGAGCGGTTAGTGTTTTTGATATGAATCCTACTAGGTTCTGTTAGAAGCAGGTCGGTTTAGGTTGATGTGTTTTGTTTTTTATGTGTGTGTGTGATTTTTTTCTTTGTATTAAGAATGTTTCATCTATTTTGTGTATTTAATATTGCGACTCCACCAGCTGCCCAATTCCTTACTGTGTCAATTTTCATTTTTATCTTGTTTTTGCACTTCTATGATGGAAAGCATTTTCTATAGAGATGGGGGCGCCATCAATAGTAACTTACCCGTACACAATTACTGGTTTTGCAAATACGCTTCTGGCATTAAAAACAGTTCGGGGTTAAGAAAATTAGTGAGAAGAGAAATAAATACAAAGGAATGAGTACTAACACGAGAATCTAACATAAATTTGATTTTTAAATGTATTATTGATTAGGGTACCTATATCTGATGACATAAAGATATAACAACTTTCAAGAAATATTAGGATATCAATACCGAAGTTTCTGAACGTTAATAGCAAAAAGGTATCGTCACATCCTTCGCTAACCTTTCGCCGATCCCAAGGGTCCTGCGTTCGATTCCAACTTTAGTAGCACCTGCCAACTAATTTGGTCTCATATCAATTTAAGTTAGATTTATCTTTTTATATTTGTTACAGAAACCTGTATGAGACACTTCACATGTTGAAATTATTTCGTGCGTGTAATAAAATACTTTTAATAATATATAATCTTATCACATGGTCTGTTTTCCACCCCGCGGTGTTGCCTGTGTATAAAAACAAGTGACCTATTTCTATAAAATAAAAGGGGAAGTTTGAGCAGGATGCAATACCTTATTTCCTATCCGTATCCTGCTTTTTAACGGTTACTTAACCCAGGTGGGTATTGGTAATAAGCCCTGTCTATAAGCAGACGTAAGAGATATCATAAATGTGTTGCCAACTTTGTGTTGAGACTATAGGCTCTTCCTTTAATTTATGTGCGAAGACTTGGGAAGCTTCTCCCTAACGGTATACAGAAAAAAACATGGCGTAAGAAACTCAATATTAATAAATAATTTAAATCTGTTTTACACAGTACTTATCTTTCAACATGGATGCTTCTAAATTATCGTTAAAGTGCTACATTCCAGTCCAGCGAGTTTCGTATCTGGGGTAAAGATGTACTTACCAGTCAAAAGACAAGATAAGTGCGAAGTTGCTTTACATACAACGGCGGATAATTATTGCAATACTGTTTTATAGCAAAGCAAAAGGGGATTTGATCAGTGATCACTAAAAAAAAAATAAGAATACTAGTAAATTTCAACTCCAACTCTAAAAATGCACATCAAGGAGTACTTGGCAAATAATATTCTTTTTGTAGCCTTTCGGTTAATTAGGATGCTCCAAGAGAGTGCAATGAAAAGAGATTATAGTATGATTAAAAAAAGTGAAAGACACTTCAGGATTGTCAGATAAGACCTAAAATGATTCTATATGGCAGGCCTACATTATATTATCATTTAAAAAAATCGATATCTACAATAACTATTTCTATATCTTCTGATATTCCTAACCAACCAACACGATTCCAACATGCACCGCACCCACCCATAACAAAAGCTTAATATCAAAAGTGCTGCATCAGACATCAAAAAAACGACGCTGCAGACTCATTTAATTATCCTGGCTTAAGAACAAGAAGTCCCAAACGTATAAATTACAGACGGACCGTCTTTAAGTCAAATGAGTCTTTTGTAGGACGCAAAAAGTAAAAGTCTCACGCTTTTGTCAGCGATATGCAAAAAATTTTCAACGGTCGGTACCAAAGTTTGAGGTTTATTGGGAACTTAATGGTTGAGATGTGTTAGAGTTTATTAGACTCTATTTGAAAGCATGAATGTCATTGATTTTTGTAAATTTCTACTCGTAGCTTGGAGAACAATTAAAAAATGTATTTAACAAGAATAAAAGTATTCTAAGTTAAGCATATATTTTTAGTTTGTTCATTACGATCTGTTTTGAAGGCTAAATATTTTCAAGTCATACATACTTTAATAAAGTAATTTATGAGATACTACTAAATAAGTATAAAAAATGAAACCGCTACCTACCAAAACCAATTCAAAATTCCACATCCAAAAAACACCCTCTAAAATCGGAATTCTTTGAAAATATGTAGAGATTTACAAAATCCGGGAGTTATCCGGGATACGGGTATTGTAAGGTCGATAAATCATACCGTCTGTCTGTAGCTGGTCCCGTGGCAATGACCTGCACTGAAAAGCGATTATTATCCGCGTCCATGAACAGATGGTAAGTACTATTATTATACATATTTACTCTTTTTATTTGAAGATAGTAAATAACAGCTTTTTACAGGTACTTTTCTGGTAATACCATGACGATTTAAAAGTGTTACTATATGTACTCCTGTGGAATAAAAATAACTTTGACTTAGAAGTTTTCTCGTACCTGTGTTACATATTTGTTGTATAATATATATTATAAAGGTTCCTAAATGTTACTATATGTAAATTATTTGAAACTGATCTAGTGTAATGTAAATGTACCATATTGGCAAAATTACCTCTCAGTACGTAATACAATTGTATAAATTTATACGTTATTTTTTTATTTTTCCTCTCTTTTCCCCAATTTTAATGTCAGCGTACACCGGGGGAGTAATGTGTCTCCATAGTAACATAGTGGTCGGACGTGCCGTCTGTGTGTCCAACTAATTTATACGGGACGAAACGACACCGCTCGCTGGAAATTTAATAGCAAACCTTTTAATACGAATATGTGAAAATATTGGTGTGTATTTTTTTTTGTGGGGATCTGCTGTTATTTGTTTGAGAACCATTGTGTATGATGTCATATGTTCGTTTGTATGTACCACCGTAGTGTCAACTACGATACCGATTTTGATCATATTAGTTGCAAGCTCTAGCAAGCCTATTTTGTATTTCATACTTCTTCTTCGGTGTGTCATGACGTGGTAGTGGTCCACCTGTCTCGTGTCATCCTTAACAATTCGCCGCCATTCTTCTCTTACTGCTGTCCTTTTGGAACATTCATTAATGGGACCACCCTCTGCTCTTTTGATCTGGTCCATCCATACCATTTATCTGGTACCATTTACCATTTCATACTACTTTATCTTGTTCATATCCCTTTGGTAACAAATCCTTACATTTGTGACGCTTTCAGTGCGACCTACGCGGTAGTCACTTACTAATCGAATTTACTATTCCCGGTTTCATCCGCCAATCATCTCAAAGTGTCTTTAGAAAAGTCTTTCGAAAAATTGAACTAATGCCTTACTTACCTACAAATATAAAGTATCACACTAACAACGCTATTAGCAAAACTACTTCCAAAATGAGTTCAGCAGGTTCCGATATTAACCCCTACAACTTCACAAACCTCTTTATACTTTATACAGTAGAACAGATTAGTATGGATTTACGGTGGCTGTCTAGACTACTGTAACTATAAGAAATGTCATCGTCTGAACACGTGCTCGCTCGTTATGGACTTCGGTATGGCTATTATCGCCTGCTGGGGATTGGTTCTGCTGACTTTAATTTTACCAATATATATTTTGTGTGTTACTACTTACTGGTAAATGTTTTGTAATACCATGACTTTATGTAGCCTAATTGAATAAAGATACTTTTGACTTTGACCTAACGATGGGTGCGGGGATGTCAGAAATGTTTTTTGCGCTAAGGGGTTCCATGTTTGGATTCGAAACTAGAACAATACTTTTGTATTTTTCTAATGTCTGGGTGTTATAATCTAAAACTGACATACAGACTAGAATGACTGGCATATCAACGCACAGCCTAAACGGCTACACTTGAAATTTGGAAGGGACGTAGCTTGTAGAGGTGCACCAAGAAAGGAATTCCGGAAATTCCCACGGGAACGGGAAATACGCGGGTAAAACTGCGGGGAAAATTGGCTATTATAGAAAAGTTGCGAGTTGAAATTCGTATATATGTTTGAAACTATTTTGTCGCTAAAACCACGGAATAAATTTGGCTGAATTTTGGCATGCAAAGAGACCCAGGAGTAACACACACATCTTATTGACATATAAAAAATATTTACAAAAAAGTTGAAAACAATAGGTTTGTTCTAAGTAAGCTATACTCAGAACCCTTGTAACCCTTACTTACAATTAGAATTTTGTATGTATGTCCTCAAAAACGTAAATAAACAAGAATTAATAGGCCACAATATAATGAATTGTCGTAATTGTGCATTCATTGCGGCCCCTTCGATTCGGATGCCGCCGAAATACGCGAAATGTGACAAAACAATCAGAGGGCGGCCAGTGATGGGCGCGTATCGATAAAAAATTATATTTATTAATTATGTATTTAGTACATAATTAATAAATATTATTTTTGTTGTTTGCTTTTTGATATATATGAAAGCAATTTTCTATAGAACTAATAAGATTGTTTATTTTCTTATAATTAGTAAGGAGAATTGTTCAGGTTATTTTAAGATGAAGTACCTACCTGGTTGTAGTTGCAAGATCGAGATGGCGGGCCGCGACTTGTTTGCTAATACAATACCCAATTTAGTTGTGAATCTCAATAGTACATTGTATTTTACGTCATACGAGACGTGGTGGAAACCGCAGGCCGGCGCGAGTTTAATGATAAGCTATAAAAGGGTGTTACTAACGGCTACTTTAATGCGATTGTGTCTCGCGTGTGGACACACTTGCGATACTTGTTAGTTTGTTTTGTATGTTTTTTTTTATGATAGGGGGCAAACGAGCAGGCACGTCACCTGATGTGAAGTGATCAGCGCCGCCCATGAGCACTCGCGTTGTCACGAGTGTGTTGCCGGCCTTGTAAGGAAAGGTAAGGTACGCTAGTTTTTTCAAGGATGTATGTATTTACAAAAGAAAAGTTTTTAAACATATGTAATTTATTATATTATCTAGTTGCCATAACACAAGCTTCTGCTTAGCTTGGAACTAGATGGCGCTGTATAAATGTCCTGAAATATTATTATTATTTATTATTCATGTCATGGTAGCTAGTGAATATGAAAATAAAATTTGATATTTAGATAGGTGATACTGCTATGTACTTCTCTTTTTCAGGCATTTGCTCATGCAATTTATTTCTTTTCCCACACGACTATCCTCAAGATACCACGCTTCTGTTTACTTACTTTACGTCCTTACGTCCACTTGTTTTCTTCCGAAATTTAAAAGATAATCGATTCAAAATTAAAATTAAAATAAATTTAAGCAGACAGGTTCGCTGTTCTGTCCGAAGTGTAACGTGAAATCTTGGTCATCACATTTTGTGAGGCTTCATCGAATGTGTCGGGCGATTACTCGCCTCCTCGTACATTGTACTGACTTACTAAGTTAGTGAGTGACGTCATTATGTTGAACGCTTCGTCTTGCCATACAAAGTCTTCGTAATTTTAGCTTATATTGTTGCGTTTACACTTAAAAGGTAAGTACGATCAGAACCACTGAATGGTGTATAGGTAATGTATAGGTTAGTTTTGGTTTAAAATATTTTAACGTACCTAAAATAAGATTACTTTGTGTTCGTTTGTTCGTTCGACAAGACTGTTTATTTTGGGATCGTGTTAAGGTTTTATATTATATCACAGGTGATCATGTATTAGATGGACCGACCAAATAAAAGCTGTAATAAGGTCGATGATTGTTCCTGCGGTTAGAGAATTGTAAAGTATGCTACACACCTAACTAGGCGACAAGGATCGGTATCGGCACCGTGGGTGATAAATAGCATACATATCCCGATTTATACATACTAGATATTTAGAATATCAGAAAGAATTGTTGTAAACTTTGATTCTCTATTTTATATCATTGAAATAGAAATCCCTTTGAAGTCTGTATACTGTGTGTGCTTATAAATCAGCATAATATTTTTTTTCAACGTCATATAAGGATCAGCGGTTCAAGAGTTTATTATATAACTAAGTAACTAATTAAGTTTATTATATAACTAGGATAGAGTAACAAACCAGGTTGCCTGAAGAGATAATTCTTAAGTCATAAGGTCGCCTGTTACTTACATTGTATCAAATGTAATTTTAATGGTGTACATTGTAACAAAGTGTGAATAAATAAAATTAAAAGAAATACCGTCTGCCAAGGTCCTCGTGATAGATACTGAATTGACTTAATTAGAATTTAGTTTTGCGTAGTATAAGTCCGACTTAAAACATGGTTTTTTCCTGAAAAAATATCTATTAAAGAAGGGTAGTAAAATATCGATGCTATCGTCCCAACACTAACGGAAGTATCGTCAGAGCTATGCTAATGGCTAATGCGTGTTCCCGCTCGGCCGGAAGCGAACCGGCGACCGCGTTCACATTTCACTCTTATTGCGCCACTGCGCCGGGGGTCATTTCCACGCTAAATACTTTATTTGGAGATTGGGGCAACTCTATTGGGGTCTTATGTGATACTATTGTTAGCAATACAGCCTTTTAATGACTGTTTTGTTATTTGTTTCCGATGTATAGATATTTAATAACTTATTTCATTTAAATTCCTCTTGTTAAAATAAAGAAACACTCGTTTTATAAAAGAGTATATATATAATTATAATAACTAGCTGTGCCAGCGACTTCACCCGCGTAGAAAAGTGACTTTGGGCAGCATTTTCATGATTGACATGAATTAAAGAGTAAATGTTAAGTTAAACTTACCACAATATATTATTGAAAACCCCATCTAGACAGGGTAAGCCGTTTCTGAGATTAGCGTGCACAAACAAACAGACAAAAATTCCAAAAATCATTGTTTTGGGTTCTATTGCGTTAATAATGGTCTCCTGTAATATTTTTTCTCATGTATCTTCCATGTACAGACAGCGACTTGTTACGTTTTTATTATATGTATATATTACACGTATGTAATAAATGTTTTTCAAGATTAAATAATCTTAAATCTTATTTCTTATAACAATCCACTACCACTGTATAACAAGAGCATTTTTCGAGCATTTCATTAAATCCAGTTAATTTAAGACAGACAGACACAAGATAGCGACTATGTTTTATAGTATGTAATGATCTGTTTATTATCAAGTTTTTTACATTGAGTCATACTTCTTTGGGCAGTCGGGTAAGCGTACTAGTACACAAGCAGGTAGCAATATCTACTGTACGGTTTGAAGATGCGATTCGATTATTCACCTCTCCCGCGGCGTGACCTGTTTCTACTTAACACTGTAGGGGGCCTTGCACAATGGATGGAAATACTATTTTTTATTATTTGTTTTTTTTTCAATTTTATGTGGCCTTAATTTTCATAATCTATGGGATTGAAGTACGTAAAATGAGATTGTTGATAAAACTGTAATTCTTTACTTATTTGTAGCAAAGGTAATAAAGGCTGTCGTGTTAAACAAACTTCTGTGATCAATAATAATATTTCAAGGAATAACTAGGTAGTAAGAATGAATCTCAAATTTACTTATAAAATACCAAATTATTTTTAGTAGACTAGACTATGGTAATAATTAATCTAACATGATAACACGAGTGTACCTAAGATGATTTTTTCCCCCTTTTTTGGTAAAAAGTGTGGGACCCGAATGAATTTCTTACGCCGGTTCTTCTCGCCGGGTTAGTTCCCGAACCGGTGGTAGGCACCATGTAGACTTTCTGAAGGTACTTGCCTCAAATTTACTCAGAAAACAAACATTTTTCATTTTCATTTTCAGCTCCTTCATGCTACTTGTAAAATTAATAACAAAGCCTTATACCCTTATAACTTAAATATAATTTCAAACTGCAGCCAGTGTGCATTACCCCTAAGCCCGTCATATCGTCACTTAATATTGAAATGATGAGCGATTTCATTTGGCCCATATTACAATTCTATTTATACGCCATCTTGAAAACACGCTTCAATTTGTTCTCCCGGGTTTTTTTGACGTTTTGAATTTATGATTTTTATGGCTTGAGGGGTATTAATCTGGGAGTTGGTATGACATACGTGGCTTGATTGAATGTTGTACATTCTTTTATTTATAGACAATTGTATTATGAATGGAAAAATAATTGTCTATTTACCTTGACAATAAAGTTTGAATAATTTTTGAGTAGAGGACATTGTTGGCTTCACAAGTTGGCTTCGTAATATACACACAGATAATATAATCTTTGATGAATTTAAAGTCTGCCTAGGAAGATATATTTTGATTTGAAAAACTTCAGTTTAATTTTATTCATATAACTTAAGTCTCGTCTTTTTTGAAGCTTAATTAGATTTCAAGGCTATTTTAGGACCAAAAAAGATAGTTATAAATTCCCCTTTATATTTATTATGATTAATAGATTCTAATAATTACTAACAAAAAGAGGTTATATTCTAATTAACATAAGAAAATAAAACTAAAAATATTATTTACGCAGGAGTACTTTAAAATTATAGGGTCTTATGGGTTACTTTCTTCAAAGTAATTAATCTATAGCAGTGAATAAAAAATTAAATGTTCATGCATGTTAAGACATTATTACAACTCCACATTTTTCACTTTTCTTATTGATGGCTTCCTCTCTGAGGCAGAGCATACATCTTAAATTGTCAAGACAAAGGTTTCATAAATTACTTGAAATCTGTGCTTGAAGGATACAATTATTGGACAACTGATTAAATTGAAGCTAATTTTATCTACCCATAATCAGTCATTGGCAAAATTGTGGCAACACAGCACTGCCATTTTACAAAGAATAGAACTTCTTAATACAACTTCTTAAACAATAAAACAAGTCGCGGGCAACAGCTAGTATATAATATAGTGCATATATATTTTAATTCTAAAAGGACACGGCAAAGGTGTATCTGGTTGGACAAACAGCATTCGTCTTCATTATTACGAGACAGCACTAGTTTTACCGAGATATATTTTTATTTAACACTTTCCAGTCAGTAGGGTGGACATTTATGAGGCGATTTCAGGATAAAATGCATAATATAATTTTCTATATTACAACTTAATTAAGCGGTTGAGTTAACTTGTTTTCTATGAATAGTTTTATTTAAATAGCAACAGAGAGAAATATTGATTAAGTAGTAAAAAAAAATGTTCCTGTTGCGTGGAAAAATTATATATTGAATTTAGCATACATTGATCAAATGAAATACTTTTTTGTTTGTGATGGCTGTATGGATCAAACTAATATTAACTTAAATACTTAATATTAATTAATATTTAACCAAATGCATTGGTAAATTGACGATATTACAAACACTGTATTTTAGAAAGCCTATTTTAGAGTCACGTGCCTTTGAATTTTATTTACACACCTACTACTATTCCGAGGATGATGATGTTTTGTGAAAAGTACATTTTCTTCTTAAAACATGGTCACCGTCCCCGGCTAAAACCCGGGTATCTTTGCAAACCGTCACAAATCATACAGCGGAACTCCCGCCGTACCGGGAACCGCACAATTCACTATAAAAATACGATCCTTCCGTCCGTCTGTGCACTGCAATGACTGAGTTCTTGCAAGTGCCATATTTGTTATAAGTTTTATATTGTGATTTTTTGTAAAAAATGTATATTTGCTAACGCGTTGGGATAGTGTCGTGGGTAATTTAAAGTTTTCTGATTTCTCTGAGTTTTGAGTTGGGCAGAGTTGGTTTGTTTGTGTATTTCTGGCTCAGATAAGATGGAGAAAGAATGGCAATGTTTATTATATTGTTAAAGTAGACGATGATATTTAACGTAACTATATACAAAAAAGATAATGACACATTAATCTTATTAATATTATAACTGATAAATTTTTTCATACAAATGTTTTTCCCGCTTTCTTCCGTTCCCGAGGGAATTTTGCAATATCCTGTTGCAAATAACCTTTAAGTTTACTAAGGTACCTACATGCCTAATTCCCGTTCCCGCGGGAATTTCGGGAATTCCTTTCTTAGCGGATACCTACGTCATAACATCTACATGCACTGCAAATTTCAGCCCGATCCGTCCAGTGGTTTGGGCTGTGCGTTGATAGATCACTATGTCAGTCACCTTTGAATTATTTTATGTATTGATATAGATTATAGATGGTATTGCATACATTCTTCAAAAAAATCTAGTTATCAGGTTTGCTAAAGACTAACTTTTCATCTGTCACGATTCTCGTGTGCTTGCTAATAAAGCCTATGGCACCAAAAATAATCAGGCAATTAATAAAAAACCTTACATAATATGTAATTACTAATAATATTTTTGTGAAAAAGGTATTTTAAATAAATAGACATATATGAAACAAGACTAGTAATTAATTAAAAGCGACAAGTTGTCCCGCGCGGGGCCCCGACCCTACTCAATGTGACAGAGCCCCAGGGGCCCGACGAAGGTTACGTGAACGTATCGACATGTATCGGTTTTTTGATTGGCGTTTTCGTAATTTATCCGTTTTAAATAGATATCAAGTTTTTGTACTATGTTGAGTTTCCAATATAATATCATTGTAAGGAAAGTGCGATGAAGAACAAATTACATATTTTTTAAATATAGCATAATAATCGATCGTATTTCCTAAGAACTACTAACTAACTTTTAAAGGATCTATCTAGAGTTACTAGGCATATAGGATACATGCCACCCCCTAGACCACATCTCCCCTAACCACCAGAGATCATGGTAAAATGTCTGCCTATCTCTAATAATAATAAAAATGTCTTTAAGTCTTGTTTCACTCTCGTCAAAAATTCAAAATCCGAACAGTAGTTCTAAATAATACTGCATTCAAACAAAAAACACAGCTATATAATATTAGTAATAATAAAAATAGCTTCACAAGAAATACCCCAAAATCGTTACTTTAAAACAATCGTGTCTGATTCTATAAATGGCTCGATAATTTGTAAAGAATGAAAACATGGAAGCGATAAACAGAAAATTGTTTACGTAGTCGTGAACACCGCCGCTACAGCTATCCTTCGTTACACTTATATTATCCCTGTCTGTAATTGGTGCTACCCCGTAATTTTACAGCTCACGACTGCGACACGATCTTAACGACTTAATTGCATTTGCGACGATATTTTCTAAATAGTTACCTATATAATAATTTAAATAAAAATATCAAATTCTTCTAATTAAACAAGCACAGATGTAAAAATAAAATTTATAATCGGCTCCTGACGCTTATGACTCGACAGAAAAATTATTATCTTTGCACTGATTCATTATCTTAAATCAATACAGACTTACTAACACTAATTCATATACACTAACACATGCACTCAACCACATACACAAACCTAATGAAAACATAAATGTTCATAGTCTTGGGTGGGAGCCTGAAGTTCCGTAACACAGGTTTGTTCCTAGTATTGACTCAAGTCTTTCACAAAGGTGTTTTTTGTTAATTTTATTAACAATATTTTTTCCTTATCCCCGAGCGATAGAGGTAGATAGTAGATGTAATCCTAACATTGGTTTATATGTATTTAAATCAGTAAAATAATTACACAATTGGGTACAACGTTGTTTATTACTCAAAATTTCTTTATTTCGAGTTGCAGAAAGAAATTTTCAAATGTATTTTTTTATATAATGCCACGCAGGCCAGACCTTGTAAGCTTACTATTAAAACCGCGTCGTCTTTTAGTAGGCGACGTTGCGGTCTGTTAGTAATATAATAATACATTTTTATAATTTTTTTAATTCTAATTAAAAAAAAATCCATATTAAAAATAATGTGGCTATTTTTATTAAATCGTACGTTGTAAAAGCATTTTTTCACGTGACTCCCTCTTGACAGTAGCTCGTTAAGGCACATTCATGTTTGCTTACGTAACAGATATTTTTGTGATACATCCCTTCTCATTGATCATTAACCGCCTTTATCGCGCCATAACAACCCCTATCCCGTAGAAACTAAAGCTCATAATCCCCTGCACCGCCCGTTGTCTCCAAGCAAACTCCCGTATAAGTTTCATAATATGTTAGAAATAACAATTTTCTAATATTCTTTGATCTTTCTCTATTTGGGTTGAGGGTAATTGTTTATTTGAAGAAATTTAAGGTTAAGTGAAACATCAAAAATGTATTCGTGGAATTGATAAATATTTTCTCGTTTCATATTTATTATCTTTGAACGTAAATTGTAGACAACAGTTTTTGAAGAGCTGGCGTCTTGTTACAGAGAAGTGCTCCTCTAAAATTATTCTGCTTTACTACGGTTACACGTGGTATTTAGTATCTATTATTCTATATAAATATATTGGTTCTCTTAAAAAAAAACTACTGAATCGATTACGCAATTACTACTATTACGATTATCAGGTAGGAAACTTTTTATTGCCGTCTTTGTATTGCCGGACGCGTTTCTATAGACGGGTTATTTTAAATTTGTAAAGTCATAGCTTTCCAGGACTTTAAAAAAATACATAGGAGTATACATATCTATATATGTATAGTCCTGGAATTATATTATGTACGTAAGAAATTGTCTCCAACGTATTGTTTGTTTTCTCTTTAAATTAAACTCGTACAACACCGGGATAAAACAGGCACACGTGTAACGGCACAGACCAAAACAATGTCACGATCCGAATTCCCGGCACGCCGCACTTATTGCCGTAATAACAAAAATACGAACGAAGGAACATGTTTCTAATCCCCCTTACGTCTAATTAAACCTCTAATAACAATCCAAGTCGAATCTTTCGATAATTTCCTCTTAACATTTTGCAAACGTCAAAGCGGAACTTGAAAACCATTTTAAAAGAGCTCTCAAAACAGCTATTAAACGGTTTGTAGCGCCGGTGAGTGTACGTGCGGTGCGCGGGGCGGGAGGTCTCCGCGGAATGGTTGTATGAAGCAAACGAGTCACGTATTTACATTGGCCTGATCTCACGTGCCCGCGAAATTGTTGAAGTGTGTTCCCAGAGAGCGTGTTGCCGATAAAACACCTGGATTTCAGATTCCGCATTCGGATTCCGCGCGCCTTCCACTTTGGCGCGCGCTCGATGACAGCTGTCAAACGGAATGATTCCTGCAAAGAGGTTGTATATCGTCTGTATGCAAATTGTTATATTTGTAACGAATCTATAGCTACCGAATCTGTGAATATGAGGAAAAAGCTTCTCTGTTATGAAAATTTCGATTTAAGGTAAACAAACTCAAGGATATTTACTAACTTTTTAATGAACGACTAGAATTATTGTGGATTACATATGCACAGAGTAATAAATTATAGACAAATAATTGATGACAAAGCACGTACAGAGTAATAAATAATTGATACGTAATACGTCGTAGAATAAGTAATAACATTCTTTTGTGCCAATTAAAACGTTATTAAATACTCTTTAATACGTCCATTAAAACTTCATTAGAGCATTTCGTTACATCTTAATAACGCCGCCCTTGTGTGCCTTACGCACTGTGCGGGCCGATATTTAATTGTATAAAATAAATTAAAAATTTCATGTGATGGGGCGCTTTCTCCTACGCGATCACTTCTTCTTATGGACAGTTGCTGGGAATAGTATTTGACAAATGTGATGGCCCAACTATGGGTGGTCTAACAGTGAATGTTACTGATGAATCACTCTTTTTTATTTTTTCAAGAATAAGCATATACATATCTATAGAAGATCATGAATTGGAACCCTTAGGACTCAACAACAAGGAAAGTCCCAAAATTTAATATAGCGGACGATAAAGTTTTAAAATTAAGTTTGTATTGAAAAAATTACACAAAATCAAGGAAATTCACAAATGCTGGCAATTCATGTACGGTTCGTAGACCATATAGAACCTTTACGTGAACAGGAGACGGTGTTGCCACGTAAGTTTTGCAATTTTACTTAGTTTTTTTGTTTAGGAAAATAATTATGATATTTTTTCAACACGATAGCAAAATAATAACCTATTACTGGTATGAAGTATGGGGTTCACGGATCGGACACTTGTTTTTTAACAGACTGTAGTGGTGGTGACGGCATAACTGCTCATGAACACTTATGAGATGTGCAACTCTGGCTATTATGGTATATCGATGATATCTCCAGCGCAGTGCGTAAGCCCTCTCGATTCGAAGGATTTAATTTAGTAGGTTGTATGTTTTCGCCGTTCGCAACTAAATTATACGTTAAAACGCTCATCAACAGAATCTTGGTTTCTTGATATTATACTT
>DWAJ01002430.1:0-17594 GCA_018238005.1 Eurema mandarina
AAGGCCGCGGCCCGTTACCGTGCCGAATATCTCCAGTCAAACGCGCCGACAAGTGCGTCGGCCACTTGCGACAACGTGCGATGCACCGCCTAGGGCTGCTGCACTCGACTTATGTCACTTGCCTGCAGCTATGTACCTACTGCATATTTTATATAACAAGGAAGTATCTAAAGCTGCATTATCCTAATTACGCATAATGTAGAGATACTATTAGGTGTGGTAGAGACTATGAAAATTAAAATATTCAAAAATAGTTATAAAGAACAAAGTATGTTGCAACTTGTAACGATTTATGGTCCATATTCACGAATGCATTTTCGCTATAAACCCTATTTGTGTTTTCAGTAACTACATATAGATATATGACGTAGTATTTAGAATTGTGTAGTGCTAGTGTGATTGTTCAATCCCCAAGTAGGCAGCCCTGCGAGCCCTCCCCGCGGCCCTCCCGCTGCATTCCAAGCGACATTGAGTTAGAAACCAGTCGAACGATCCCGCATTCTATCAGCACTACCCGGACCTTATTCACCTAAAATTCATCGCTTTATGATGCCTCCGATATGGATTCTACGAATGCTATACGCGACTTTTTGGCCATCCCATATTGGAAACGTTCGTGAAATTCAATAACAAATTGGACGCGCTACGTTGAATACAAATACGACAAATACGAGCGAATGGAATGTTCACATTTCACATGCTCTCAGCGAGGCAGCTGCGAAGCTCTGTTCGTCTCCGTCAGTCAGGCTACTCTCCCCTAAGCAATGCTGCCCTAAATCGATCCCAATTTGGGGGCAAGAGCATTGTTGACCTCCTCACCCGTATGGTATCGCACGCGACCTAAAAATAAATAGCATTCAAACTATGATATTATGCATCTGGAGAGCATGTTGTCTTTTCTTGTTCCGTCCGCGACCAAATGCGTTACAAAAATATTGATTAAATGCTTCCATAATCGCGCTTTGCTTGCTGATGACATTTCGTTTTTTCACTGTCTATCTACCTATGAGATGCACAACGCATAAACTTGGTATGTTGAAATGTAGAATTAAGTTTTTAAGTCTACCCTCAAGCTGTACTTTTAAATACTACTTATGTTAGGAAAGTTATTATGATTGTCCCGTAACATATGTAGTTGATATTTTTAGCACCCCATTACAGATTTAAGTTACCCCATTACAGATAAACTATTATTTTTTTTGTTCATGTATCGAGGAAGTGATTGATTATAAATTCAATTCAAGTTCACCGGGACCTTTGTGTCTCTGCATTTAATCGATATGAAAAGTAATCGAAACTCAATATTTCGCGAATGCAAAACAAAAACAGTAACGCCACGTGAATGGCGCTAAAAAAACCCGAGTAACGATAGATTCTTATGAATAAATATACAAATTATTCATGAATGAGGTCAAGAATGAATTCACAGGAAAATCGAATCTAGAATTGGGCGAATATAATAAATATTTAATTGGATATGTCGATGTGGGGCACAGTGTCAGGGTGTAGCCGATATAAACACTTCTGAATCTCATGAAACCTATTAACCGCGCTTTTTCAATACAAATATAGAACAAGTCTATTCTACATACAATATAATATAAGATTACGTGCTTGATGCTGTAAAGGAGTACTTGGTATTAAAGTTTTTAAAATGTTACATTACAAACAATGACTTTTCGATTAAATGATTTTAGTTGCTCTTCGAATAAGCGACATATCTTCGATATATTGCCAGTTAAAAAATAATGTTGATAGAACTATGATATTTGTGAAAGTCCTTAAACTTATCAACATGTCTATAGTATTGTATGAATATATTGTGTACGTATGTATTTATATATCAAGTGAGGGCTTCAACCATTAAGAACAACGCTTAAGTGATGCTTAACTCATTTCTACACAAAAATAAATGCAGCTAATAATAGGAAAGCTTAATTTAAACTCGTACCACGTGTTAGCAAGATGCGCTCGTACCGGAAATATGAAAACGATATATCTTAGCGCCCCCTGCGACGCATCTCAATCATCCACTAATAAGCAGACGGAAGGAAAGTAATCTAGACAAAAGTTTATATTTAGATGACTAGAAATAGATCGAAAGGTGAGCTTCGTGCGGCGGCCTCTCGGTTAAAAATACTCCGTGCTATCGCCCTAGCAACGATTACAACCACCATCTTCCTACGGCTTACGGCTTACGGCTAACTTCGTCAGAACACTGCGACTATACTCATTTCCCACCGCGCCATACCATCAAACCTTTGCAATCGTATGACGCCATACTATACTTTAGCCTTTTTGCATGTAGACACTAGCCTAAAGGTTCAAAACGATGTGTATCCAGAGCCGTAAAAACATTTACAAAAAAAGCAAAAAATAGTTTTAGAAGACATCGCTTGAATTCATATTGAAAAGTACCAGGAGATAATGAGTGTTTGACATATTATACGGTAAACAAAAGGTAGATTCGACAACCACGTGCCGGGGCTGTAATTTTATCTTTGTAAATATAAATGTTTGAGTTACGTGTAATAACAGAAAACTGCCTTATTTGGTCAGCCTTTCATTAAGTTGTTACTGATCAACGGTATTTATGTCGAATTAAAAAAGTTTAGTTTTAGTTATTATGGGAAAACCAATTAATAAGAGTATAAAAATTGAAATATCTTGTAAACTCATCGTATTGATCATCTTTAGAAAACTTTCAAATGTTTTGATATTGTGCACTATAAAACGAAAGCTAATTACAAAAGCAATTCGTTTTCATACTCTCCGACAGTATATAAAATAAGCATCAAGTCGATCCGACGACGCGGACGCCACAATACTTTAGAAATTGGATTTATTAGCTTAGAATGATGAGGTTGTATATATCTCACGCTGTCACATGTCAAATAGGGCTGATGTGCACATAATAGCTGACAACCGCTCGGCGGCCGGCGCCGATGTCCGGGTGTCCGGGAGTATGGGTGTCCGGGAGTACGGGTGTCCGGGTGCACGGGTGTCTGAGTGTCCGGGTGGCCAGTGGCCAGCTATCGGTGCATTTATGGAAGCAATACCCGATACGGCTGAATAACAAAACACCCTATACGTCTTTCAAACTACACTCATTTATTACGATGCTTTTAAGGCTCCCGACCAATTGATGACGCCGTTTCTAAGGAAATAATAAATTCGTTTTTATAGATGTGATAGATTGACTGTTTTCGATATATATTTAGTTTGTCTGATTGTTTGTTGTAAATCGTCGGCAATAAGTATTCCTGAGTAATTTGTGTAAAGTATGGAAAAATCTAAATCGGGAACAACTACTGTTTGTTTCTAATACAGGCATAATCACATCCCTAATAAACGTCTCAAAACCAAAAACTATAGTTAGAATTTTGTTTTGTGTCAGTTTGTAAAGATGAATGAACGCGTTTTCGTATTTGTTGAAATAATTAGATCGAAATCTTTAAGCAATATAGAACAAGATCAAGTTCAAATGAGTGTAAACAACGTCACACGTTACATAACGGTAACCGAATAAAAACTGTGAAGTAGACAAATTGCAGAGGCATGAATGCATTAGAGGCCCCCGGGGCTATTTGCAGTGTCATATATCAGCGGGGAGATGCTTGCGTCATTTCGCGGAAAACGCGGTGTCGCCTTCCAAACCTGCGATTTATATTTCATACTCGATTAGTCAAACAGCCGACCGATAGGCATTACAATACAACGCTACTGAAACCAAAATAGTCCTTATAACTACCCTCATAGCTTCTATTATCGTATCCCGATTCGTAGCTAACATTCTTATGGGAATAGTGGACAATGTCAATAGGATTTCAGATGTCGATACGTTTGGAATAGCTTGATATCTAATATTCAATTATACATCTATGCGGATGACGGTGAAACGTAAAGTTATGGGACGCGTCGAATTAAAACATTGAATAGAAATAGTTTGTAATTGTTTATGATGTAGTAAGGTACTTTGACACTGCAATTTGCAGTTAGCACTCTTTCGAATTGAGCTTTCATTCTTAGCGGTTTTATGTTGTTTTGTTAATTAATTTATTAATATATTATACTTATTTAATAATAATATAAGACCACCGCTCTCAGGACTTTTTCGACTTGTACGAGATATTTTAGGTAACCGTTTAGTGATTATAATTTTCGGAATTTGAGCTATTTTTCTAATTAATTAAAAAAATAGTAATAGTTACTACTTAACAGGATATAAGTGAGAGAAAACTTCTAGAACAAGACCTAGCCATATTAAGTAAGAAGCTTTGCAACT
The DNA here is from genome assembly GCA_018238005.1 of Eurema mandarina. Classification (NCBI taxonomy): domain Eukaryota; kingdom Metazoa; phylum Arthropoda; class Insecta; order Lepidoptera; family Pieridae; genus Eurema; species Eurema mandarina. The sequence goes on from DWAJ01002430.1 coordinate 4,286, forward strand.
TTGTCAACGCATTCAAAATTAATCTATTTGTAATGGCGCATGAATTTGAAACTATTCCGTTCTCACGGAAACCGAGTCCCGCACAAAAGGTACGATATTGTAAATGTAAGTCAAGGATGTGTTCGATGTCTTCCGACCGTGGGAGAGTCCTCGAGCGAGCGCACGTGAACATCTCAAATGGCTTTGCAATTTGTCCTAGACGTTTCTACTTGGATATATGTTCTTATAAGTGTCTCAACAAACAATTTGGTGGCAGAATACTGCTTATAAAGGTGGAACTATTCGGTTTTTTGCTAAATAATTGTAATAGTTTTAAAGTACAAATACATTTTATGTGTGCATGTAAAGGTTTAATTTCAAAAAGCAATGTTTCGAACCAAATATAAAAATAAATATTGATACAAAAGTCAATTTATTTAATAGTAGTCGGAAGCTGTGGTTGAATTACTGTTATGGGAAAGGGTACCAGATAATGTGGTTAAAACTACTGGCATGGGAAAAGGTACCTACTAGCAATGACGTATCGCATAGGTCACTCATTATTTTAGATAATTAGAGCTAGTTTACAAAACATTTTTTCTTCAGGACGATTAAGTAGATGGTATACATTTACTAAAATCCCTACTATTTTCGCGTTCCCACGATTTTTATAAACATACCTATCTAAGACTCAAAATTGTATTCAAATAAACAAGTCATTTAAATAAATAAATGAGTTATTTGACGGTAACATATTTATAAGATAAACTGTATACAGTATTTAATTTTAATTCATGCATTTCTATTAGGCTGAAATACTAGGTCGCTTGTCAAACCGCATTTCAAAGAGTTTTTTAGCTCTATAAAATTTCCTCAATAAATGTGTTTCCATTCATCGTTTTCTTTAAGAATGGCGAGCCGTTTACTTATGCGCGATTTAGCATTTTAATGTGTTTTTTTGTGTCACTAATGCCTATCCGAACTAAAACAGACTCGCAAGTTCCGATAGAGCCGCTTTATCGGTCGTATATATGACTGTAACAAACCAAACGTTATTGTAAACATTGCTTTTAATAAACGTATTCAGTTAGACATGATTTATTAGCGCGTTGACAGCTGAAATTCGAATTATGTTAGGGGCAAGAGCATCGCGATGAGGGCGCGAGAGCGGGGCGGATATACACGGTCTTAGTGAGGCTCATTCAATTAGTGGCAGGACTCGGAGTGGGAGTCAGGACGTCGTTGAAGGGCTCGGGACTCGCGACTCGCGAGGGGCGAGGGGCGCGCAGGGAGCGCGCGGGGGTGAGGAGGGGGGAGCGGCGCGGCCGGGAGCAGGAATATTCGAAGCGTGAGAACGCCGCGAGACCCGCATGCCGCGACTTCACATATCTCACGCGCAACCTCTAAGCAAGCCTCTCAGCGAAAAGCCACTTTATGCTTAGATATGTAAAGTCGCAATTGGCGGCGCGCGGCTTGCGGTTATCGATCAGAACATTCGAGGACAATACTTTTCTAGTTTAGGTACGGCTGGCATTGGCCCGGATACTATCGATGAGCGCGCGCGTCCATTCGCTACATACGACAACTCATAATAATACATTACTCATCGGCTGGAATGTTTCCAAGACATCCTTTATCAGAGATGTGCCATTTTCGCCTTTTTATTGACAATACATTTTTGAATAGACAAATTGCAATTCGGCGCGATTATTTATGATGTCTGAGTAATTTAACATTACTTATTTATTTTCCATATTAGCACAAAGCGTTTTAGTTTTTGTGCAGTCTTATTAGATTTCCTAAATTCTTTTAAAATTCATACGCTAAGTTACGTAACTACCCTTTTTATAAAATCCCTCGCAGTTGATTCAAAGGCGCTTAAAACTGGAATAAGTAAAACATTTCGGGCCAAACTAGAAGCTTGGGCGTTCGTACGTCATTATTTGTCTATAATAAAAAGTATATGTTGTACGTATTAGTAAATCATGTGAATCAGTGGGCAAAGCTCGACGTCAAAACTGCAAATCGACATTAATAGTCCTTTTAGTGTCGGCTCGTCGCCGGGCTGTGGGCGTGTCGTAAAATATTTTGTTTCGTCAATAACTAGGAGATTTTATTTTTGCGGTAACTGTTCACGGAATGAGTTATATGCGATACAGGCGAAGAATAAGCTGATAAAAAGAATTTGCGTTATTTCAAGGCGCACTGTTTAATGCTCACTGCTATAAGATTTCATCGTTGAAATCATATTTTTCGATGTTGAAATTAATGTTGTTAAATCAAAAAAGAAAACAATTTATTTACACCAAAATTCGAAATAAAAAATACGCAGTCAAATTTATATTTAATCAAATTTTTCATAAGCTTTATTTCAATTAATATGTTCTTAAATACATTTAAAACAATATAAAAATAGACTAAGTACTTTATTTAAACAAAAAATAACAATAAAAAAGACATTTTAAAGTGTATTATTATTAATAGGTATATTTTAATATCATAAAATAAATAATTAACGCAGAATTAGTTAAAACAAAGTATTGTGAGGGAAATAAGAATTGTTTGAAAAAAAAAAGAGTTCAGTGTATTGAACTTCTCGAATTAGAATTGACTAAACCTTTAATCAGTCAATGACACGTCAATTTCGGAACAGTTTGTAGGTAGGTACCACATTAATGGCAAACAAATTCGAGATTATTTATTCAATGTTTTGAGACGAAAGCATAAAGTATGAAAATATACGTAAAATGCTGTTTTGAATTTTCGCTTACATTTAAATTAAAAAAATATCTATAAACATTATAATTGCGAGATGATATTCGTATGTCTGTCTGTGAAACCGCGGAACAATACTAGTTTACAACGTAAATACTACTTTGTAATAAATATCTATATTTTTCTACGTATAACGTCTAATCGCTGGGAAATTACGACTGTCAACAGTAAAAACTAGGATATATTTTTTTAATTAACAATTTTTGAGAAAGCATTTATTATTACATACCTACGTACAGGCTACATTTTTTTTAAAGAATAGTACCCATTGAGTATTGACTCTACTATCCTGCCAGTCATCGTGATTGCGAAATTATTAGTTAGAACATTTATTATAAAAAAAATTAAGTGTTCACGAAATTCCCAAAACGATTTCTTTTATTTTTCCATACATTTAACGTTGTATATCGGATATATGTTAAATAAAAATTGTATAATTTTCTTATATTAGTGGCCTATTTATAAATATTTGTTCAACTAACACTACTTAAGTAGAGTGAAGAGAGCGCCTTATCTAACAATAACCTAATAATAATGTCTTATTTCCGGTGTGTTTGACGGTCGTAATAATTTTAATATTTTTTTTAATTCTCAGAGACAACAGGAATGCGTAAATATAACTAAACTAAAATAATATTACTGCTAAAATAATTAATAAATAAATTCGTTAATTTTTGCATAATATAAATCAATTATTATATGTTAAAAACAGCGATTTCAAAAATAAGTATCATTAATAATTTCCATATTCCGAGATACACGATGCAAATCCATTGTGCATCTAAGATGGCTGCCCTTACGAATTTCAGTTTGCATTACAGCACAGATTAATTATGGATAATCTACATACAATAAAAACTAATCAATCTAATATAGACTGGCCATAAATAAATTGCACGTTCCAAATTCAAATTCGGAATAGTTTTGAAACGTAGGGGTTGCGTAGATTTCGGGGCCCCGTTCGTCGACCCGCGCGCGTTGACGCTGTTTCCCGCGCTCCACCCCGCGGGCCCCCGGTCACCGCTCGTAGATAGCGGACCAGGTGCGCTCAACCTGAGTTCTGTCTGACCGATATTTTCGCACGTTTTCTTTTTATTTCAGCGCTTCAACGTGATATTTAGTTTTTACATTCTATTGAACTTTTTTAATATTGTGTGCGTAAGAGAGTTGTCGCTTTCCATTCTTTCTCTTTCATTTTGTTAAAATTTTTTTTAAAGATTTGAGACACTTTCATGGACGGAGCTTACAAAGTTTCAGGCAAGGTGTCAATTCATTTTATTGCAATTGTAATTGTTTGATGTAAAGTACATTTTATACATCAAAAACATGTTTCTATATGTTTGCATATTATTTATTTACCATTTTGTTATGAGAGTAATAATTTGCGTCCAAGCAATCGATTTAGAAAATCATTGATTATATCAGGAAATGGCAAAAACTGACAATTCTATAAATAAGCGGTAGACATCGGAAAAGCGGGCCGTGAGTTGATGTACCCTGGCCGCCGCTCCGCCGCCGCTTCGCCCTAATTAAACAATAATCGAAAAACTACAATGAACGGGCGCGCGGCTGAGTCGCCCCCCGCCCCCCGCGCCGCGCTACCTGCCGCCCGCCGCTGGCGGAGTGCGGAGCCTCCAGCGCGGCTCGCAGGTGATACGTGTTGCCGCTCGCCGCGGGTGCCAGTGGCTCATCGCGTCCGAGAGCGATAGCGCGTTTATCAGGTTCCAGCTATGTCTGCGAACGGCACCGCGGCCGAATCGCGGCTTTGCCACGTGCGAAAAGTAGCAGATTTCGACGGCTACGGTTTTAACTTACACGCCGAGAAGGGCAAGCCCGGCCAGTACATCGGCAAAGTCGATGATGGCTCGCCCGCCGAGAAGGCGGGCTTGCGCCGCGGCGACCGCATCCTCGAAGTGAACGGACACAGTATCGCGGGCGAGACCCATAAACAGGTAGTCGCGCGGATCAAGGAGCGACCCGATGACGCCGAGCTGTTGGTGGTGGCCCCGGCGCCGGGCGAGCCCGTCCCGGACTTGGACGCGCCGGAGCGCGCCGCCAACAACACGCCCTCCAGCGACACCACGCAGAGCACCGGCTCCTCGGGCTCCGACCGGACCGACGGCGCCTCCCCGGAACCGCCCCGCCTCAACTTGCAGATGACGGCCGCGGAGATGCGCGCCTTCCTGGCAGCTAAAAAGAAAGTAGACCCAAAAAAGGTGCCGATGGATCTCAAATCCAAGTTCGATATCGTTAAAAAGTTGTGAGCCGTGCGGTGCCGAATGGCGTGTGGTGTGTGGTGTGTGTGCGTGACGAGCTCACGTGTGTACGAGCCGCCCCGTCCGCGTCGCCGTGTAGTGTGCGGCGCGGAGGCGCTGTTGCGCGCGCGCAGGTGCAACGCGGCGTTGCCAGCCCGCACCGTGACATCAGTACTCTACCGTGTCATGTTTGATTTGTGATCGTATCCCTGTACAATTTTTGTATCATAATATTACCGAAAGAATGTAACATATCGTGCCTATAAAATTGCCATTGAAGTTGTACATAGGTACTTAAGGAATTTAATGGAATATTTTTTTTATTTATGAGCGTACAGATTATAATTTTATCAATTGATTATCTAATTGTTTTAGTTAGATTAATGTTTAATTAAGTGCAATTATTGTTGAGTGATTTAATAAAGATGTTGAAAAAATAGTGAGTAGTTGTATTTTGACGTGACGCGGCCGAAGTTGAAACAGTTAACTGATTCAATGGTTGAATAAATCAAATGAATTGTGTTAGTTGCTGACAAAAAAACGACCAGCTTATCTAAGTCCGGTAAAACCGATAAAACTCGATGAACAACAGGATGTATTGTGATTTTTAAGAAGATAATCGTGTTAGATATAGCAGATTAGAAACGTATAATTTACCAAATCCATATGTTGTTATAATACTAATATTAGAATTAGCTTTAATCTTTGGAACTATTTTCTCATTCTTACCAATAGAAAGTTACATTATCTGTAATTACATAGACTAAAAAAATTAATAATCCTAAATCTATAATATCTAATCTCTAATAAGTTGGTAACGCGGTAGCTGAAAGTTAATAAGACATGTTTCTACCAATGTTAAATAGAAACTATGCATAGTTTTGCTAATAATTACATACATATGTGTAAACGTACGAGAAAGATACAACTTTCTGTGGAAGTCGAGTGACTGGTGTTAATTATAAACCTTTCCTTTTTTTCTAGTTGGTTAAACTTGGAATTCCTATATATTTTCGAGTTATACGAGTGGACTGCTCCAACTATGCAGTTAAAACATGTTTTTTATGTTTTTGTGTGATGTAATGACTCCTTTAACTGAAGTTTTAGGGCGTAGTTTTCTTACCCGTGTTAATTCCGGGATAAAAAGTAACTCAAAAATGTGTCGATCTAGGGCGGGCTTGCAAAAGATTGTCAAGCGCGTCCTCAGCAAGTCCGCCTCCGAGGGGCGTTGTTGGAACACCGGTGGGTTCTTCCTTCTGGCGAGTCCGACATTATCGCCTCCTTCCCAACCGTTAAAAAGAGGGTGGCTTGCCGCCCTGATGATGGGCGTCAGATGATGTAACAGGGATCAGCATCTGACGCATTAAAGCGTGTGACGTTTGGGTTTTTTGTGTGTGTTTACAAAAGAGGGCCCTGATACGGGTAACCGCTGTGGGGATCGAAGAAGAGTCTGCGAAGGTACTCGGGATCCCCTCGCTGGTGCAGAACGGTAAACAGTGGTGTTTTGGTCGGTAGAAGTCCGACATAACCCGTGGTCCTTCCCCGAGGTACATGGGTATCCTATGAGGATTTCCCCACTATAAAAAAGGGTGTAATCTGCCTGTTTGCCAACTTCAACCAAATCTATTCAGTAGTTTCGAAGTGAAAGAGCAATAAACATAGGTACAAACATACTCACAAATCAACGCGTTTGTAATATTAGTAGGATAATTTTAAATTAAAAAAAACAAACTTCAACTGGAAAACTGGACTTCTTGCATGTTGGAACTTATGTGGTATTCATAGGTTTCATGTATCATAGGTTTTAAAAAAATCATCTTTGTTGGTATAGCGGCAACAGAAATACATCCTTTGTGAAAATTTCAACTACCTGACTATCACGCTTCATGAGATACAGTCTCGTGACAGACAGACGGACAGCTTAGTAATAAACTTTTGTTTACTTTTTGGATACGAAACCCGAAAAACAATCAAATTGAGAACCGCCTTTTTTAATACGGTTGACAAAATAATCTATACCAATATTATAAAGAAGTAAAGTTTGTGTGTTTGTTAAATTGTAAGGGGTAATTTCGGGATGTACTGAACCCATTTCAAAAATTCTTTCACCAATAGAAAGCCACATTATTGCTGAGTATCATAGTATTAACTATAGCCTTTAAACTCCGAAGTATTGGTTAGTATATATTTTTGTTGAATTTAACTCACTTATTAAATAGTACCTACATTTCATTTTATTGACATAATAAATGCTTTTATAGTCTAATGCAATTATATTAAAATCATAAATTATACCACTAACTTATCTTACATAATTTGATTAATTTATATCTAATTGTTTTTACATACTGTTTATAAATAAATATCTAAATTCCCAGCTTAATATTTACCGTCTATATATTAGATATTATTATTTCCTAGCATTTACAACTGCCAAATTAATTTTAATCTCTTTGAATAGTTTTTTAGCAAGGATGGTTTACAAAAACTAAGGTTACGACAACAAGGTTATTTCGCGTATTGTACTCCATTGAACATTGTGACGTTTAAAAACACACAATATAGTTCCGATATAGTATTTTAAACTTACAATTTATTATTAAAAGCCGCACCCAGCGGTTAATTATCATTTATTCATAATAATAATAATAATAAATAATAAATACTCTTTATTGCACACCACATAAGAAAATAACATTACAAACAACAAGAGAAGGAAAAACAGTACAAAAGGCGGTCTTATCACTAAAGTGATCTCTCCCAGACAACCTGAGACCAAGGAAGAGCTAGAAAGAGTAAATAGTAAAAGGTGGTGTAAAAAGTATTCTTCATGTCATCCAGGATAAAATCTATCATGGAAGAGTGCGAAGGACCTCTATGGAACACAGCGGGGTTTCAATAGATAGGAGTCCGACATAACCCATGGTTCTGTTCATGAGGTCCATGGGTACCCTACTATGAAAAAGAATATAACTTCCCTACATGTCACTTTAAAGAACATTTGGGAGTTATTTTCGCAATAATAATGAGTAAGGTTTGAAATGTAGCTATTTGTTGATTAAAATAATTATTAAATTGGTTCATTAAATTCAGATTACACCCCATAAATCGTAAGAAACCCACAAACAGTACTGTGTACTGAAAATAGCATAAATTCATACATTTTTTTTATAGTTTGCAAATATTATATTCTATATATAAAGTTAGATAATTAAATTTGTAAATATTTAGATTACTTACAGTCAACAAAAAACTCGTTACGAGATTTCTTGCCTATAAATTAATTCAAGCTATTTTGAAATCTATATAAATATTATGAAGGAGTAAAGTTTGTGTGTTTGTTAAAATGTAAGGGGTAATCTTGGGATCGACTGAACCGATGTTAAAAATTCTTTCACCAATACAAAGGAACGTTATTGCTGAGTGTCATAGGCTGTATAAAAAAACGAAAAGGATTATTAACATTATGCCCAACGAAGTGAGTATGAGTCAGCTAGTAATTTAATAAAGCAATAAGTTCTTAGAATTATCTAATGAATCGACAAATGTGTTGGTAAGTGTATAACTTGATTTCCATAACCCTTTTTCTAGAATATTCCTGGATGTACGACGATGATTCTTTAGCAAAAAAAAATGTATAAGGTACAGCGAACGAAGTCGCATCGGGACAGCTAGTTCAAAATATATAAATAAATGTTTATCATGAATATTGTGTAATGGGTAAATTTTATAGGAAAACATAGCTTGCTATATAAGCCCCGTGGTATCACGGTTAGTCATAACATTAACTTAGAATATCACGTATTTATCCTTGTAACGATAACTTACTGTACTTATAACTAAGTATGGGTAAGGCCAATGTAAGTATTTTATCTATTTTATAAACGAGTTGTTCCCCGCAGTGTTTCTCGCAACACGAGATTGTTTTTCTTTATTTTTTTGTTTAACATTTAGAATCATAAACAATACGTTTCCAGTACGTATAGCACCAGAAATATGAAAAATTAAATTAAGTAAATGCCTCTAAAGCTCTATTAAATGTAAAATATTCGTGGCTGAAAATACTATTTTAATACATGCGATGTCCAAGCCAACATTTATCCAACAAATATATTATGGATCGATCTCACACCTTTTTACGGTAGTAGGACGTAGTTGCGACATTTGGGTTTTTTTCAAGCTATGTTTTTGATGTTTTCCATTTTCATAATAATACTTTAATTTTCCTAAGATAATTACTTGTCTTAATTCTAAGGTAAGGTAGGATCTAATGCGCCGAGTACCTACTGAATCGCTCTTATGATATTTAGAACTTATGTCGGAATACTGAAAGACTATTTAAAGTTAAGTACGACTCAAATCGGTACAAAAATCTGTCAAAATTACTAAACTTGAGACGTGCTTAAACTTGATTTGCATTTGAGTATTTGGCGGTTAGCTTATATATAACTTCTCGTCCAACCAAGGGGTTTAACAACCGGCCAGTCAATGGTTCGACTGGTCGAGAATCCTCCCTTAGCAGAACCCTTTCTTAAATGCCATATTGCCATGTAACTGTGCTATTTCTGTTATGTATGCTGTATCTCTTATTTAACTTTTCATAGCTCTTATATTCCCTTATATATGCTGTTTTTAAGCCAGGCTCAAATAACTAATCAATGGTTAAATAATCAAATTTATATTGTTTTTGATCAGAAAATGTATTTTGCTATTTCTATAACATTATCAAAGCTATGTGATTATGGTATTTGGAACATTAAGATAATATCGACTTATCTATCCCTCCGATATGGAATTGACGCTCACGTTGGTATTATTAATTAAATGTATTTGATAAAATGAATATAAAAGTCTAACCATAGACGTATAACGCATAGACTGATAGTCCCTTATTAATCGGTCCACCGTCATAATAATAATAATAATATTTCAGGACATTTACACTGCGCTATCTAGTTCCAAGCTAAGCAGAAGCTTGTGTTATGCCAACTAGATAACAGAATAAACTACATATACATACTTTTCTTTTGTCAATACATACATACAATATATAGCAACACCCAGACCCCAGAAAAATACAAATGTAAATTACAAACATATTTTTCCAGTGTGGGGATCGAACCCACGACCTTTCGCGCTTCGCTACCACTGCGCCAATCAGTTGTCAATCGTAAGTAAGTGAAGCCTAACCTATATATGAAGGTGATAATTGCACGTTCGAACTCTATGACATGTACCAAGCTGATCGATAATATTGCTCTTTTAAGAAATTTACTCTATGAATGAGGAAATTTTTTGATGCGTCGTACTGCGGGGACAATCTATGTAGACGAAATTGTCTAGGTTGAAATGGCTTCACTTTGCGTGCTCATATTGCGGCTGCAGTGTTATTATTCTATGCGTTCGACAATATTTATATTTCATGTGGCTTTGGCTTCATAACAGGATGTAGAGATAACATTTCTAAAGGAAAAATGGAAAGTTCGATTTATTAAAAAATAAACTCACACTAATATTTAAAATAAATGAGAAGAATGTAAATAAAAATATTTTTGGGGTGAAATTTAAATGTAGAAAACCAAAGAATTATATTTGCTAATAAAAATACACATAATTTATTCGTATAAGGATGTGTAGCTATAGTAGGTATATTGACGAAGGGAATATTACCTACATGTATGTAGATTGTAGGTCGTAACTAATATTTCAATTTTCATTTTGGTCATTAATCTGTTTAATTATTGAATACAATCAATGATAATTGAATTAATGAACTAGTCAATTCACTTGATTAAGGAACGAACTTTCCTATTTTGGTTCTATAGTTTATTAAAAATGTTGTTTGTTTGCCATTAATTAAGACGTTTTTAATAATCATCAATTGTTATAATATTCATTTTTGCTTCATTAACATCTTATACACGGAATCATTATCAGTCAATTTATTAAAAATGCAAGCTCACGGCACTATTGACTAAAATACCTTTTAATTAGTGAATTATTATTTTACAATCTTTAGTTTGTGGTTTTGAATGTATAGTTTCGGTTCTACTGACAATATCTGAATAGGAAATGTATAAATGCGTTAATTTAAGCTCTTTTCTACCCGTATGCCAATCTTCATTCAAATCGGTTCAGTATTTACGAGAAAGGCTGACAAACATTCATACATTCTCACAAATTTACGTAATAAAAATAATATTGTAATATAAGTGGGTCTTGCAGTATTCAATTATATAGCACGAAGGCGTTCTGTTAGTAAAATTAAGCCTCAAAATTAATTACTACGTGAAACAAGTCATCTAATGTAAACGATTTAGCTATTGTTTGTCTGTGACTTTGCCGACGCGTGGGAAGGCAGTGAGTCAGTATTGCTATGTCCAAGTACGTACTTATCAATGGTGTCCTTGTCACGATCATGTTGGAGCAGTTAGTTAAGCCTGTGCAAACATTACTTTGTTTTTGCATTTAATATATTACTAACGTGTTAAATAAACCCGGTCTTAACCGTGTAGTTTAATTTCCCCCGGCAATACCGGGACATAAAGTAACTTAGCTAATAATAAGGATTGTTCTGACCCATTTTACTTATAAATAATACATCCAAAATATATGACTTTTGCGGTACCAAAGCACCATGAACCTTACCTACAATAATTGGGTCAATTCATTCTTTTTTTCTTTAATTCTATGGTTTTGATATGTATGTGATGTGTTCTACAATAAATGTTTCTTTCTTTCTTTCTATAAGGTAGGCCGACCAGATAAAACAAACAGTAATAAAAAATCTATCACTCTTCGAAAATAAGTGTTAACCACAAACTTAAGTTTTCAAGTACTTCCACTTTTCTTCTGCGCACAGCAAGAGAGTGGAACGAGCTTGCAGAGTGGGTCTTCCCCGTTGGATACAATGCGGAGATTTTTAAGAGTCGGGTGAATAGGTTTCGGGGTAAGCACGCTCTACCGTAGACCGCGACGTCGCTTACCACCAGGCGACTCGTGGTCAAGCGCAAGCCCATTTAGTATTAAAAAAAATCAGTCAAGACTCAAGAACGACATCGATTTAGAAGACGACAAACATTTTTTTACATTATCAGAAAATAGGAAATTATATTTAAAACAAAACCCCGTGTACGATTGAGATTAATTAGCTTTAACCCAGATATACCCGTATCTCTTCTTAATTATAAAATCTATTAAACGACTGATACAAAAAACGTGTATTAAAGCCTTGGAATAGTACCAAAGATTAGTCTGAACTTAATCAGAAATAGATTATGTTAATATACACGTTCATGGAAAATAACAAGTTAAAACTTTGAAAATCATAAATGTTATACACTGATAAAACTACATAATATAGATTTAAAAATCCTAGCGCTGTTTTGACGAATTCACGGTGTATAATTTTGTTATGTAGTAACATAACGATCGAAAAGTGTTACTATATGTTTCTTAGTTGAATAATGGTATATTTGAAAAAATCTAGATACCTTACGTATTATTAGACAGAATACAGCTGGAACGAAGACGCGTCAGGCCTGCTAGAATTTAAATAAAATTCCGTGAATAAAAAAGTAATAGGCTTGATGAAGTCTTAAATACGAGTACGACTTAATAGACGTTTTTATAAATTCATAATCATTGATAATTCTATAGATAATAAACGCAGACTTCATTAAAAGTCAATTATTGATAAAAACGTCAGCGGGGCTACGCGCGAATAACCCGGAGGTCGCGATGTGTCGAGGTCAAAATAGATGGACCTACCTGCATTTTATAATAAACAAGTATTTGGGTCACTAAAGATGAATAAAAGGTAATGAAAGGTTCTTAATCTCTGACCTTGGTACTAAATAATACAATGAAAAGGTACTCTGAGTTTGAAATATATTAGTAAACAGGGTATTGCATAATTTTCATTATGAGTTTTGTCTATAACTATTTGTTAATTTTAAAGTTTTAAGGTATGACAAGAATTGCAAACGTTCATGTTTTGTTGCTACAATAGTTTTACTAAATCTGGTTTTAAAGTATAAGTCGCGTCACGGATGTTTAGCGCTGGACAAGAATAGCTGCGCATCGCATTTTTTTTTAAAAAGTAGTGTACGAGTTTCTTTGCCTGTATTCTTCTCATACACCTTACCCTTTGGAAACAGGCGTTTATAGATTGAACAGACAGACGGCAAAATTATTTTATATTTTTTTGCAATAACGTAATGCTTTGGACAAAGCAGATTGTGTGGCTGCAACGACATGTCTGTATTGATCTATATTTTTAGTTTTGACGTTCATAAATA